>CM050413.1:17566632-17849132 GCA_027564155.1 Gymnocypris eckloni scoliostomus | reverse complement strand
TGAATGGCTGCCCACTGCTCCAGGTGTGTGTTCACGGTGTGTGTGTATTCACTTGTGTGTGTGTGTGTGCACTTTGGATGGGTTAATTGCAGAGCACAAATTCTGAGTATGGGTCACCATACTTGGTCATATGTCACTTTCACTTCACTTTCTTCTTTAAAAATGACATTCCTTTTTGGTGCCATCACTGAGGCCATGCGTGCTATTGAATAATGTTAACCAACACCTATTGTTCATAACTTTTGTGAAAATTGCATTCCACCTGCATGGCTTCGTTCTGGTGTGTAGCCTAACAGTTTCCCTAACCCAATCAATTATAAATGGTTAAAATTAAGTTCCATCCTTCATATTTTCTTGCTTACTTTATGTTTGCTCTTCACTAACCTTCACAATAAAGGTAAATTCAATATTTTTGTGTGCTGTAAAAAAAGTCCATTATGGAAATGAGACAGTGGTTTTATGGGTCAACACTGATGGCTTTTAAGAGGGAATGGGGGAGGGGCTTCATCACGGATTAAGCAGCCATTAGCTACAGTCTTATTAGATGTTGAGGCGTTGTTTAATACATATCTGAGTATTTTCCTCTTACCCCCCACACAGACTGACACATACTGTATGCGTGCGTGCATGCCAATGCACTCTAGAAAAACAAAGGCTAGACAAATAGAGATTACAAAACAGAGCTACACATAAACAAACCACTCTCCTGTGTATTTGTATTTACATACATGTATTTAGATGATCATTTGACCCTTGTCTTGAGTCATGTCATGTTGATAGTAATGGACTTATTTATTTTTAATTCCCCTGACCTTCAAGGAGTTTCACTGACAATTTCAAGCTGTTTTTCTTAAACTGTGCTGCTTCTCAGTGCTTACATTATGAAACATGCTTGATCATTTATAGATTGCTGACACTGTTTTGAAGTCTATATTCTCAGGCCAGGTACACAATAGCAGGGAATAGTAAACAGACAGTAAACAACATTAAACAGAGAGTAAACAGTCACATCAGCACCAATTTAACCATTGTTTGACCCATAACACACATGTGGACACAAGCGCTCAAAATACTGATAATCCTTTAAAGTACAAATAGCGTTCAGAATTTTAAGGAATGCATATGCTGCTATATTTGTCAAGATGTCTGAGATAATTAAAGTTGGAAGTTTCCTCAGGCCTTCAAGTCACGAGATAACTAATATCAGGGATGTTCTCCAGGGTATGAGCTGAAGTCAAGAGGTCAGGCTTGAAAGGCAGTTGTTTCCTAGTTATTTCCTAGACTGTTTGGGGTTTCAGTGACACAGTCAAATAAATAGTGGGTGCAACCGCCACTCAAAGGTGTATAGATTCATGTCATGGTTTAAGATTTATGACCTCTCCATTCAACATCCTAGTCTGGATACCACATTTATGTCCAAAGATACAGCCCACATAGACTCTATTATGGATAAACAATTTTGTTGAGTAGAATGGAAATTGGTCCTTACAAGCAGGTTGTGTGTATGTTTTTATATAATCAAATGTGTTTGATTCTACAATTTGTATGATTTACAGGTCTGTCCTCCTCCTGCGCTGTGTATTTCTGCATAAATAAATTGAAACCTGCAGATCATCATTATTTGGAGATGTGCTTCGACTGACTATCAGACATTATGGTTCCAGTGTTGCACTCTGTTCCTCAAACCCAGTACGGGGTAAATTAGGAGCAGATTGGGGCAACCCTGACCTGGCAAAGTTCTCCCCAGCTGGAGACTCTGCTGGAAAAGCCATTTCTCCACAACATGCAAACAAATATAAAACAAATGTTGTACAGCCATGTAAAGAGAGGGGGAACAAATGTTAGCAAATATGAGGTCAGAGGCTGAGTTATGACCTCACTGCCTATTACATTACGTTAAATTGCAAAAAGTTGCTTTAAACGATCATATGTGCCAATCTTTTGCATGAAGCAAATCTGAATTGATGAAGATGCACGTTTAAGAGTCATTTCATTTATTTCAGAAGTTTGTATTGGCAAGTACTGTATTATATCTGTGCCCCCACGAGGCTTTAACTGCTCATTGGTTTGTTGTGTGCATAGTCGGACTGATTGTTGGACAGAAATCTATTAGTGAACCTTTTGACTATTTTTGACACTCCATTTAACGTACTGTATACATAAACCCACATGTCAACCATGGCTTATGGTATGGTGTTGCATGTTTAGTTACCTGTGCCTCCATTCAGTGGAGTTTGGGCACAGTTTTAAAACCAGAGAAAGAAGCACTGGCACAGAAACTTGGGTAAATAACAGCACTGTAGTCAAAGCAAAACCATCTTCCTTTGGGGTTTGATGCATTTGGCTTTGACAAGCTGATCCCCCAGCCAACATTTACTAAAACATCTGACAACACTCTTTCTGAGGACTTTTCAAAATTAGGCTAGAAAAACGAATGGATTTTAAAGCACAGTTAAACTCATTGGATTATTCTTTTCACATGGATACTTTCTTTGAGCTACTTGTCATATGGTTGATATTGTGTAGAGCACGGTAATCTTGGCCTCCTCTGTTCATTAGAGACAAAATCCGAAACCCTTGCGAAAAACAAACAAAATAAATATCTAACTACTTTAAAGCCACTTCTTATGACGTCTTGATTTGATCTTTTATTCTTTGGCTGAACCTCGACTTTAACTTTATGTGATTCATAAACATTTTTGTATACAAATCAGGTAGTTTTATGAGCTCCTTTTAAGAAACCGGTGAACAGGGAAAACAAATGTGAGTGCTCAAATTCACCCAAATGTAGACAGAGCCTTTGTCTTAATAAGACTTTGGAGTCAGTGTGTCACAACAGTCCTCCGTTTGGTTATCATAGGGCTGGGAACCAAGAACCAGTTAATATTCAGACCAGGTTAAATATCTTATTAAAAATACGTGATGTTCTCACTAAGTGCAGACTCGTATAACACCATGCTAAAATATTTTGACAGTGTTTGCTACTATTCAGCGTTGTCACGGTTTTGAATCCACAGCATGACATTTACATCATCAGCAATCAGTGTAGACCGTTACAGCAAAACATTGTTTAATGAGCAAGCCAGTGAATGTAATGTGCTTTGAGTGAAGTGCAATTAACCAACAAATGACTCGAATCAGTTAGATCTTTTTAAAGAATCAAAACAAAGTGGAACCAGTGTAATCCGGTTCCAGAACGAACAACTATTGCAAGTTTGTTTTAGCTAATGCAAAACATACAAATGCAACCAACTAAACTCTGACTCCTGAGTGAATGACTATTGTGAGCTTCATTGAATGAAAACCTTGTGACTAGTGTAGCCCGATTCCCCCAAAAATAACTCTAATGAGCCTATTTTGGGGAATCAAAGAAAAAAAAAAATGAATGATCGTGTAATGATCTGGGTTACTTAAGGGTTGGGACTTAAATGATTATTATAATTTTTAATGGTGTCTTCTAAAGGGTAATTCAACGTCACATATGAAAAGAACTGTAGCATGCTAAATTTATTTCTGATTTATATCTGTTCTGTTGAAATCAAATGATCCCATAATTTGGCATAACAGACAAATCTATAAAATATTTCAGCTTAAAAGTTGCCTGGTAATAAGATTTTATAGGCCACAACCAGAATCTGGAGATCTTGTTTTTGCACATCGTTGAAAAGGCTGAATAGATGCAGTATGAGCTGTCACTTTTTTAGACCAAGAACATCCTAAAATATTCAGTTAAACAAACTGCTGTTTTCAGTGTAGACTACGCGTTAAATATCAGCTGAGCACTTGCAGAACAGATATTCATGACAGTAGAGTTTTAAGAACAAGACCTGACGTGAAAGTGCTTCATTAAACAGTACATGGTACAGTATCATAAATCATCCGGTAGCCCATTCAGAACTCTTCACATTCACATTGAACACATAAACTCTTTCTACAGCGTGTGTTTACTTGCTCGGACCGATTCGTTAGAGGGAGTGCTTACGAACATGTATCCGATTTCAGTGATCTCTGTGATCTGTTTATGGACGGTCGGACAGTGAGGAGCGCTACAACGAATCGCCCGCAGACGGTTGTCGCTGATTGGTGGACATTTAGACCCCCACCTTTTGCCCATCAGCCGGTGTCACTATCTCAGTATAGTTTACGCACACACACACACACACACACACACGCACATACACGCCGACTGTCACTGCTCAGCAGTAGTCAGCAGTTCTGTGTGTACCTGCGCTTTGCAAACAGAAGCGGTGCGCGTTACCCCAATGAACCCGGTGGATTGTCCTTGAGGAACAACAGAAACAGGGCAGTTTAAACAATTAGCAATGTCTCTATATTGCATTGCATGGATTTACGGATTGTTCCTTTCCCCGTGTTTGAGGTAACAGTAAAGGTGCATGCATGACAACATGGATTGCCTTTTCCTTTTGCTCTGGAGTTTAACGTTACAAGTCCCTCTGGTAAGCAGCACTTCAGTGAGATTATTGGCGAGTGTGTCGTCTGGGAACTTTATAAAGGCAGGTGACACGCTGATAATTTATTTATTATACATATATTTTATACTCATTGTTCTTATCAAGTTAATTGTGGTGAGTTATTTGCACTTTTGCAGGTTCTGCAGTTCTGTTGCTTCCACTCTGTAATATCGGTCTCATTTACCGGCGACTCCGGCGTCCTGTATCAAGGTTTGTGTCTTTACGCACTGCAACTGTATTTCTATTCTGATTGATGACAAGCCAATGATGGATGTCGCTGCATGCTCGCGGTCAAGTTGAACCAAAGATCCTTACCTGATATACCTGTACACATAAATATATAAATACGCGTAAGCATGCCACACAGATCCGGTGAATTAAGATGTTTAAAACATATACTCCCAAATATGAGTTTCCGTGCCAGTGGTCATGCGCCAGCACGCGTGTGGGCACATTAGAAGGATTCCCTCCACTCTGTCGCGTGAGTAAGTCACAGAGAGTTTTTGTATGTTCATGTTGAGCTATTGGTGAAATGCTTGACATTAGGTTTATAGATAGATAGTGGCTGCAAGGAATAAGTTCATTTATTCGTCATTTCCACTGGGGTGCACTGGGCACTGAAATGTTTGAAATCTCATTCAAGGACATGAGATAGTACAGAAAGGTTGTGTACAGACACATGTGTATAGCAATAGCAATATTAAATAAAGTTTAAACAGTGATATACCGATTTAGAGTCAGGAGGAAAAGACTTAACTTTTTTAATGGATGAGTTAGACCAAATATAGGGAAAGTAAATAAGCCAACAAGTATATTGACAAGACCCCATGAAATGGTTTGACAGTGCAGTTTTCCTTTCTTCATTTGATGATGTTTGATTGGTCAAAAACCGTTGTAGTGCAAGTTAAGTCATCAATATAACTGGTGATGGATTGGTATTGAGTCAGGTGATTTAAACTGTGTTGGTTCCCCTAACAGATTACGATTTTGCCACACCAGTGGAAGTGGACTCACTTGGAGGCTACATTTCCCACGATGTGTCAAGACATGGAAGGAGCAGGAGATCCCTTTCAGAATCTGGTGGTCCAGTGCACTATCATGTCTCTGCATTTGGCAAGGAATTACACTTAGACCTGCAGCCGTCCCATGTGCTGGCAGAGGGGTTTACCATACAGACACTGGGTGCAGATGGCATCAATACAGCCCTTGACCTTGACCTTTCTATTCATAACTGTCTCTATCAGGGTTCCATCCGAAACCATTCTGAATCCTCTGTGGCTATATCCACCTGCACAGGTCTGGTAAGTTGCTCCTTCTGCACTCACTCAACGATGCATTGACTCCAAAAATGAGCTACATTAATGTGGCATAGGCAACCTTGCATAGGCAACTGCTTTTTGCTTTTTAAGAAGGCATCCTAAATTAATTGGAACCTCATAAGTGACTGATTTTAAATGATCTATATAGGCAGCAACTTATGAATCATGCATCATATGAAAGCATTTCATTCAACAAATGGTTTGGAGTTTGTAATTATTTCAGTAATCAACTATCATCTTGGATTTTTTTCACTGATCTTGTTGCAGAGCATTCTGGGATTGCCATGTGATGTTGCTTTTGAATTTGACCAAAACATATTTTAAGAGGTAGCGTAATAAAGTTGTTAACTTTTGGAAAAGGCTTTGTGTCTTAAGTGCATTTAGACTTTGCACTGCTGAATATTAACATTGATCAGTATGTTTATCTCTGAGTTTTATGTAGATTAAATGAATACTAGTGAGTTTTAGATGGCTTACACAATAATGATTTCCCTTACCTTTCCAAAAAAAAGAGGTGAGAAGCAACTTAGGTATGAAATCTCTGTAATTTAATCTTTCCAGCTTCTGAATGCCGCACCAATGTTTTTACATGTTTTGTCCCCTGGCTTGTGGAGTCAGCTTATTAGATTTTGGAACAAAGGTTATATGTGCTGTCCATTGTTTGTTTAATCATTAAGTACATGGACAATTTCAAGTGGCTTCCAATGTTGCTAGTATGCAAACATGTTTGAATTACAGTTATTAAAGTACATTGTGCCTTAGGTATATAGGGAGCTTAGGTATATAAGTGTGCCTCAGAGCATATTAGTGTGCAAGAAAAGCTTATTAAAACAGGTCAACTGGAGCACTGAAGTGCAGACATAGAGGAGCACTGAGATATACTTGACATGGTCTTCATGTTTTCCTTCAGAGAGGATCACATCTCACCTTGGATGGTGGGCTGCTGTAAATCATACATTCTGCTGACGTTCTCTGTCTCCACTCCCTGCTCTTTTGTTTAGTGTTTGCCCTGCTTTCCTGTCTCCCTTGTTCGCCACAATTAAAGACAGAGTGAGGTTTCAGGCGCTTGGCTGGCAGCGCTAATCTTTGCATTGTCATATTCATTAGTTGTAGCTATTGCACAATAAAACAGCAGTGACCCATTCTTTTAAAACTGTGTGACAACACAATGTGATTTGGAAGCAATTGCATCTGAATAGACTGAAGGGACTCTTTGATCTACTCCCCCTTCTTTTGAAGCTCTTTGTTTCTGAACGATGGCCCAAGCTCTAGGTGATTCTCTCAGCAGTCTTAAAGGTGCCCCAATTTCAGATATTCAGAATGCCAAACGAGACCTGCATGTCCCTTTAGATTTTGTGCTTAAATTCAGATGTTGAAGCAAAAGGAAATGTAAGAGAAAAAAGGGGTCTCTCACTCTGTCACTCTGCCTCTTTCACTCTCCCTTTCTTTGTTGGAGTAAAAAAGAACAAGTCACTGAGGACTTTAACCCTTCCATGTCATCGCCGCTTGATGAGGAGCTTTGGATTAAGTACAAATGAGAACTCATTCATCCCTCTGCTGATCCGCAGCAACCCCTTGTGCCGTGAAAGGCCGAGGAGGCAGTTGCTTAGAGAGAGAGAGGTTTTGTGTTGCGAGAATGCCAGTCCAAAAGTAAAATCAATGTGGATGAGAACCCCCACAAACGGTACATTCAGAGGTAATGCCGTCCATTAGGTTAGTGAGTTGATGAAAGTCTGATTTGCTTGTATTAGGTCTCTTGCTCTATGTTAAACAGTGCATAACATAGCAGATGGACAGGGATTCAGTTGTTAAATGAAGAACAGGCGGTCCCGGCCTTTAAATCGGGAACAGAGGGATTTACTCTCTAAATCCTGCTTCATTTAAAGTTTTTAATTACTGAGCGCTCTTCAATTGCTGTTATCACTTGCCTCGAATGGATTGTCTGGCCCCAGATTTAGCGGCATGATCAAACATCTTCCATCCAACCCTAAAATAAAACACTTCATCGTAGTAATGAAATACTGGTTGATTTGTGGATTAGTTTGGTCATGTGTGCTGTTTTGAGGTTGGTTCAAAATCTTCTAGGTGGGCTGTATCCAGGATGGCATATGAATGCCAGCCCAAAGCAGCTTCAGTTTGTAAAAGCTGATTAGCAGGTGGAGCTTCTGAAGTGCTGCACTGCTACTTCTTGTTCATAGGTCAGAACTTCCACCGGATCAAGTTGCGGTGTCGCACGGTTGTGCAAGTTCAGAGTTGCTTTCCAGCCTAGGCATAGACAAATCTGCATTCTCGGGCCTTCTCTGGGTCACGGTTCCATATGGCTGGTGACAGGTTCAAGCCCATCCCCCTTTGAAATGGCTGATCCTGCTTTCTAGACGTGTTTTGACTGGCTGAGTCACCGTGCTGTCCAGAATTGGCTCTAGTACCACAATGAAAGGCTTAGAGATCTTTCATTATACTGTTCAACGTGGATTATTGATGTATGATCTATTCTGGTAGTGTTGCTATAATTAGGTGTTATGATTCTTTCAACACATAGCCGCTCATTCGGTAACGTTAATTCATTCACTGCCCTGTCAGCTTACCTTTTTGGAGCAGGTAATGAGACAGTAAACTTGATGTCCCTTATCAGTTTATGTTAACTGATGCCATTGTTTGCTAACAATTAGCATGTTAGCAAACTCTGCTGGGTAGGATAGCAGTTGGTTGACTAAATAGCCTTAGCTTTTGAAATGTTGACATTGTGAATCAATTAATGATCTCAGTCAACATGCATGTCTAGAAAACTTTATCACGATGTCCATCTGAATAGAGATGCTATTTCTTGATATTTTAAAATGTTGACAATGATCTCAGTCAACATGCATGTCTAGAAAACTTTATCACGATGTCCATCTGAATAGAGATGCTATTTCTTGATATTTTAGTAAAAATGTGTTGTGTTCTAAATTAAGTAAATCCTCAGCTCTGTTGATTGTTTGTCTATGTTACTATTCAGTGTATACTATCAAAGCTGTAAGTTAGATTTTAAATTTGTATTTTTAATTGGAATAGTATTTTGAAATATTATACTGTATTTTTGATCAAAGAAATGCAGCCTTAGTGACTTATTTAAAAAATGTTTAAAAATTATACCGACCCCAAACTTTTGAATGGTAGAGTATTTTCTGTTACATGTTCTCTCTAGCTCTCATATACAGATAAACCCAGCATTTCATGATTAGGACAGACATGTGAATGAGAGTTTTTCAGAGTCCACCAGGGAGACAAGCTGAGTATAGTTAATTATCCTCCTGGTCTTTTGAATGGTTTGCAAGCAGGGCTTTGTAGGGCAGGGGATTCACTAGATTTGCCCTTCACTGAATTTCAGTTCTTTCCAAACATGTCCAATCATGCTGAACTCAGACATGACCTTTCCCAAGCCCCTCATTGTCTCTTCTGTTCACAGTCAGACTATCATTTAATTTGCCTAGTTAAAGTTTACATGACAGGACATAGGAAATAAGTTCCTATATGAGCAGTGGTGTAGTCTAGTTTTTTGTAGTGAGTATAATGTGATTTGTTTCTCATCCGTACCAGAGCAGCCTCTCATAATCACCACCACACTCACTAAACAGGGCTCTGCCTTTACTTTTATTTTTAGGAGCACTTGTGCTGCTAATTAAAAAAACAAAATAAAATTAGGGTCACAGTAAAAAAATTCAGGAGCACCTTTCTCCTCAATAACAAAAATTTGCCTTCCCATTACCACGATTTACAGGGGCATTTTTTCCAACTTTATTTGAAGTCTTACCTTTCATGTCAAATTCAAAAGTATATTTTTCTAAGCTTTTTTTTACATTTCAAATTAAAACAATGCAATAAGAAGAGTAGGTTACCGATCAAATAAAATAAGTATCAACACAATTAATTTGAAATAAAGGCACAGAAGAACACAAAAGTGGCTTGTAGGTATTTACAGAGATTTAATGAGGCTCAGAGTTGGCATGAGTGCAATTAACTTCACAAATTCATGTTGATATTAATGTTTTAAATATAACATTTTGAATAAAGAAATATTAAATTATTTAAATAACTGAAATTATACTTTAAAATGAAACTAAGACTGCCAATAGGTGGCGGCAAGTTACTGATTTTATCACTGAATCATTTGTTCAATTGTGTTCGAACGGCTGATTCATTCGGGAACAAAGCAAGTCCCTGCGTCTCAATGTGCATACTATGCACCCTATCTGCTCCAAATAGTATTGAAAATTACTAATATAATTTAGTAACATTTAGGATGGATAGTATGCACATTGGAACTCAGGAAGTGACTGTGTTTATGAATGAGTAATTTAATTGACTAGATTCGTTTAAGCGCAAATTCATTCATAAACGAAACAACGCTGTTTGAATGGAGATGTGCAGCGGCTCAGTTGTGAGTTTATTTGAAACTATTTTAGTTGACGAAATAGAGCAAAATAATGCAATAGGCTACTGTTATATTCAGACAATGTAAATCACTAAATATTAACTTTTTGTTTATTGAAATCACTCATTGTTCTTATATGCCAACAATCCCCTGCTGTTACAGTTAAGTTAATGACAACGTACAATCTACCACGTACCAGGTAACGTTATGATTGCATCGGCCTCGTTTTATGTACCGCATAGGATAATATCAGCCTTCTGGCTCATTTTCTGTAGTTCCTATAATGTTAACGTTCCTGTCATCTGTTTGCAGTGTGTCACCCGAAGCAGCAGCAGCTTCAGGGGCAGGCTTCCAAAACACTGAAAGGGTCTAGTTCGTTTCATATCTCCTTTATTAGTTCATTTCAAGCTTAGCAATAGTCATCAACAGATATACGGCATGATTATCAGAAAGATGGTGCTTCGCAATACAGACTGGGTGAATTTATGAATGAACTTGGGAAAGGTCTGTCACAAAACAATGTTATTTCGTATCCGCATGCTTTTTTAAGAGGGTATACACAAATCCTTGACCTTCCCTAGTGGGCATACCTGCGTATCACGTAGACTACACCACTATATACAGGTATGAGTAACTTATTCAAGCCCACCTTCTAAAAAAGGATCTGATAATCATATTACATTGACTGAATTAAACTTACGCCTTCATAATTGGACTGATTAAAGAGATTATGTGATATTGAATGTGTGAATTAATGTAAATCTTATATTTAGTGTAAACTGTGCTAACAAGTAAAAAATTACTGAACAGATAATTAATCAATTATATAGTATGCACAAACTTTACAAGATCACTTTAAGTAACTTTTGCTAAACAGGTTTCCCACAGATTCTCTCTGTCTTGGGGCTTTGGGGGGTGGGGGTGCTTCATGAAGTTTTTTGGATGGCAAAGTGTTCCTTTATCTTTTATTGACAGCCTGGCCCATTGACCAGCCTTGTGGGTGCTATACTGGCTGTGAATGTGTGAGGTGTGTATGTGTGTGAATTGCTGCTGAAGCACTTCAGCTGTGTTTATTCAGTACCAGACCTGCTGGTTCAAGCTGATGCGCTAACGTGTGGGATTGCACTTAGGGACAGTTGTGATGCTAATTCACTCTGACTGGAAAGGAGGAAAGCTGTCAGTGCGCTCAAAGCTTGTGTGGATATACTGCAGTGAGAGTACAGCACCGGGCCATTCAAACATCAATGGAAGAGAGAGGCTGGGAATTACCATATACAGACTCCGAGAGCAGATCTGTAGTGCTTGTCTGACTCAGGAAATTGTGAGAAAGTGCTTTGGGCTTTCCATCAGACATGTTTGTTGTCATGATTGGTACTTAGAGATTCTGTTAAAATTTTCGCCGCTCGAGACCTTCTTCCTGGCATCATAAATTAAGTATAGATTCATTGGGGTATTATAATTTAATATCAAGATCATATGATTCTTTTTATCATGATTTTGCACAAATAATGCAAGATAATTATATATATATATATATATATATATGCATTATTTTATGGATATATACTTGAAGCTGTTAATAGTTATTTAGGGATGCATTTCTGAGGAAAAGTTATGAATCATAATGCATAAATCGAGATTAATTATGATTTTTATTTAAGTTCATACTTTCTTTCAATGTATGTAGTTTCAACAAATGTAAAGATAATATTTTCCTGATAATGTTTTTATTTCTTATGTCTGTAGAACTGTCAGTCCTCTGTGTCATGTGTTCCTGCCTATTGTGTTCGTATTTGGTTTGTTTCCTGTCCTTGTTTAGTGTGATTATTAGTTAAGTCTGTTTCAGCTGTGTTTGTCTAATTAACCTGTGTATTTAAGTTCCTGCCTGTTCGGTTTTGTGTCGTCTGGTCTACTCGTTACTCCCCGGTGTCCCTGTCTGTGTCAGCCTTGCCTTGTCCTGCCCAGCCTTGTTTGTCTACATTAAAGACTATTATTTGAGTTTACTCCTTGTCTGCGTGTTCCTGTATCCTCCTCGTGTGTGCACCATGACAAGAACAATGAAAACATAAATGGGAATCATTCATTATTTTATTTGTTAAATTATTAGTTGTATTTAAACCTTCACATTTACTGTTTTTGTCACATAGTATAAAAGTGTGGTCATATTAGCAAATTTTTGTGGGCGAAAAAAAGGTCCATGAAGTGTAGCGATGTACAAAGCACAGCTCACACAGAAGTTACTTTCAGACCAACCAGCCTTCTGTTGGTCCAAGCGCACCCAACTTAAACCCACTGTAAAATTTGCCCTCATGCGCAATTCCTTATCACAAGGATTTCCATTTAAATGACTGGGTTTTGCCTGTAAAACTTTGCTGAAGAAAGGTAAATGTGACTGCATCTTAACTTTGGCTTAAATTATGTAGATGCCTTCATATTTTAGTAACGGAGTCCTTTTCAAACGATATCATCATATTTTGTACCCTTTTCATCAAATGCTTGGAAACTCTCAGACTGGTATTGCACACAGCTTCAGTCTCTCTTGCTTGCTCGGTTTACTTCGTTTACTATTGCAATGCCATTATGAAAATGTGATTAACTGAATCGCAAAATATGTGTAATGATGTCACAATTTAGTGATTGTGATCACAATTTAGTGATACCCTGCAGCTACAGGGGCATGTCTGTGATTGTTCTTTCCACTATTAGATTCAGTCCCTTGAATTAACCATTCTGAGTCTGCTAGCTGAGACTCAAATGCGTGGCACCAAGGGAGACAATGCTCAGGTGAAGTGGTGGACATTTATATTTGTCTAAGTTTTGGGAGGGCAGACAGACAAATTGAAACCAGAGTGAATATATGTTGGGCTACTTTGTAGTTACAAATGTTCCCCACTCCCCCTTTCATAATTCACGGGGTGTTATGCCATGTTAGCACTATAGGAGTTGCCAGGGGCTATTCCCTGGTGGTCTGTGTGGTGACAGTGATGTAGAGGCTGCTTAGGGATGCCGGAGAGAGAGAGAGAGGCTGTGGGAGAGAGTGAGGAAGAGGAAAGGCAGGCTGGTCCTGTAATAGCTCTTGTTCTCAGTCACTTGAAGACCTAAAACTAATGGGCAGTGGTGAAGTGGCTGTCGCACCAGCTCTGAGAAGCCATAAATATTATAAGGAATCCCATATCTCTTGCCTTGGACCATTTGGGACGAGCATTTTAAAATTCTCATTTCTCCACTGAGGTATAATTATGTTAGTCACATAAAAAAACACACGTTTCCATCTTAAGCACCGTAGATATGGATTTCTTCGCACAAAGAACCGTTCGCGTTTGAACGTCCACATTACTAAACAGGGTTGCCAGGTTTTCACAACAAAACCTGCCCGATTGCTACCCAAAACTAAACTTGGCAACACTGTTCCTAACCCAGCACCGTTGGGTTACTTATTACTGATATCAGCCCAAATTGGGTCAAATCACGACCTAACCCAACAGTCTCAACCCAGCGTGTGTAGGCCCACGCATTGTACGTTTTTGCTAAATTGCTTGCAAATATAAAATTGTTGTATAGCCTACATACCACATAATATTAGAACAGGTCCCCTTAGAAAAAATAATTTGTAATGTTATAGGTTATTACCCTTTATTCCCCAAACTTCACATATTATTCCATTATACCTACACGGAGGTACTTAATAGGTACACTATAATTACAAAAAAGTTACAATGTAAATTCTGTTTTCTTACGCAGTACGTTGCGGTTTGTAATCTAAAGCATTACACTTGTCTCTTACAATCAAGAGTGATGCATTATGTGCTAACACCACAGAGCGTCCCAAATCTTTAGCATTCCTCAAGAATTGCAGTAAATCTTTTTTTGTGCTTTTTTGAGGCAAGATCAGCTTTCCTCTCTCCCCACTCCATTTGTGGGAGTCCCTTTCCCTTATGTTTTATATCTGGGTATTATGGTGTGACTGTGCTATAAATAGTGGCCTTCCTGTTTTGAACTGAATCCACCAAAACATGGCCCCAGAAAGAGTGATACAGCTCTGAATTTAGTAATTTAATCATTGTATACATGACATTGACATGATATTGGCCTTTTACTCACCACATAACATTTTCTTTGATTGCAAAGGAGTATTTAATGAGAAAAAGCACTCTTTAGTTTTGAATTGGTTGTCTATTGCATACATAGCATGTAACATTCTAGCACTCTATAATTTCTGACCTAATAACTTTAGCACTGCACAAATCCCAGTGTTTTATGACCCAGGGTTAAAAGTATATTTAGTTTGTATAGATCTCATATATCCAAATGCCCCTGAAGTGTTCATTATTTGTCTGTGCACACAAACTCTCACTCTCTTCCCACTGAATCCAGAAGAGTTGATGCTCTGGTCAGATGTAACCCAGCGGTGGAATGCAGATGTGTTTTAAAGCTGGGTAATAAGCAGCTTTGGGTTTCTCACTGCTCCCTTCCAGCCTTTAACAGCATGTAAGCACTTACTCATCTGGATTATAATATACCACTGTTGGAAGCTTTAAAAACACTCACAGTTTACACAAAGAGATGCTAATTACGTTTCATAGAATCACAGAGACAGGCAATACATTATTTCCCATACTTGCACTGAAGACTCACTAGTGATATAGTCAAAGACAGTTCTTATGAAACCACATAAAACAGACGTTCCCTGCGGTTAAATTGTTCATAGAGTAGTGCTTCGAGGACCATGCTTTATTAGTTAATTCCCAACATCTTATATTCCTTTGAATATGTGAAGACTCAGACTCAGTGAGTGGAGTAAGAGTTAAAAGAGCTCCCATGGTTTCTGTGTTCGCTGTGAAAATGAGACATGTTTATCTGGCAGCAGACATTGGCCCTCTAATCTACATCTCTTACAAGTGTTTCTTGAAGTAGATAACTAGAAGTCTGGCACATGAATGTGAAACCCGGAGAAGAGTCTGTGGTTGAGGGCTTCCCTTCGTACCCTCGAGTGTAATAGGCTTTAAGTAGTCAGGTGTTTTTGTAGAAGGCTGTAGTTAGGCACTTGTGTAATTATGTGATCACCTGTCACATATTATTACATTAAAAACATTGCAGTGCCATTAATATATTCAATAGGAAATAATTTTTTTTTAAAATTAAATAAAAAAGTGGAGATCCTTACTGCCGGTGTAAAAACAAACAAAAAAATAAACTTTTTGATGTTGTGATAATATGATCCCTGCAGTTCTTCAGTTATTTCCTCTCCGTGTCTTCAGCCAGCTCCTTTCTTTCGGCGTTCCATTTTGATGGCCAAAAAGGTAACAAAAAAACATTATTGGCCCCAGATGGAATCCATTTACCCCATTATTGAAGCAAAGCACCTCCATCTGCTAACTGCTGGACTAAGTTGTTAGATATTTGACAGTAAAGTTTGTTATGTCTCTAAAACAAATGGAATACATGTGTGATATTTGTGTGAGGTGGACTGCAGGGCACTTGCAGAGGTCCTCCAGGATGTTGGTTAAATACATGCTTGCGGGGTGCCCTGTACGGGGAGGGCTTCACTGCAGGAAGCTCATCTCGAGTAACATGCTGGTGCTAACATGGTTTATTGAGAAAATGGCAGCATTGAAATCTTACGGCTTTTTAAAAATGTCCCAAAAATCATCTCCCATCCCCACTCACTCTGACGATGGTTTGGTTTTATTTGCTTATTTATTTATCCTAAAAAGAGTGGAAATGAATGAATACAAAGTGTTTACAAAGTGTTAATTATTTTCTACCAGTGTGGTTTCAAATGTAAAGATGTGTGCAAACCCACATCATAGTGTCGGGAGTTGTCCATTTATTTATGGAAGCAGTGTTTCATCATTTGTGCACAACAGGGATCAATGACTTTGGTTTTCTGGTTGTGAGTAAAGTTTTAATGCAGAACTACACTGTAATTCCAATACACTAATAATAAGGCGATTCTGCACTATTATCATCAAAAAAGAATGTTAACCCTGTTATTTAAAGAAAGTAAATTACATACTGGTCTTTGGTTGATTTGTATGTGGCAGACGGTAACTTGCGCTATGTGTATGTATTTGATGTTCTCAATGCTTGAATGAAGACTTCAGTTTTACAGTGGCACAAACCATGACTCTGACATGAATGAAATGAGACCCACAAACACAGACAGTGTGAATGAAAGGAGAAGTCCTGAGGCAGGGGAATGCACTGAAGTATTGTCCACAGTGTGCATTGTATTTTTAGTAGTAGTGGTATTAAAGTTTTTCATCAACTTAATCCAAGTATCCATGTTTTAATCATTTTTTAATTCAGTGGACTTAATAATAAGGATGTCCTGCTGGCCCGAGGCCATTGTCAGAGATTTTCAGATGACAGAAGTGTCATTTTCAGGCCAGAGCTTCATTGCTACTGAACATTTTACATGTACTTCCTTTTTTATGCCATGCAGTTTGGATGTTTGGATTTCTGTGAAGTATTCTACATGCTGTTGCACATTTTGCTGAATTTCCACCAATATACATGTGGATACATGTGTACATGTGGTGTTAGTAGTTGTTTTGTATGGTGGTACTGTAGTGCACAACAAAAGCTCCACAACACAATACATAGGACTAACTTTGCTGTGTTGTGCTAATTTTGCTGTGTTGTGGCTTGTTTTCCGATGCGTTGTGCTATTTTCGTTGTGTTGTGGCTTGTATCCATTGTGTTGTGGAGATTGTGTTTTGTTGTGTTTTGGACTCAGTAAGTATCAAAATTTGAAATCAGTAAAGTTTTTGCATTTAAGAAACTTTCTGTAAAAAAGAAGAAAGAAACAAATGTTTTGTCCTTCAATAGTAAAGGAAAAAATATAAAGAAAACTTTAAAGGGTTAGTTCACCGAAAAAATGCAATTCTGACATTAATTACTCACCTTCATGTCATTCCAGACCTTCGTTAATCTTTGGAACACAAATTAAGATATTTTTGATGAAATATTAAATGTCTCTGCCCCGCCTTAGTCAGCAATGATACTACCACGGTCAAGGCACAGAAACATAGTAAGAACATCGTTAAACTTGTCCATGTGACATCAATAGGGATGGCTCCAGACCATAAATTTGGCTTCGGTGTGATACCAGAATGTAATATTAAATCGATACCATAGGTGGCAAATATCCAGCCTTAAAAGATAAGTGAATTGAAAAAAAATATTAAAATAATAATAATAAAACAGATTTATATCTTAATACATTTTTGTCAAACTATAACAAAAAACCTACAGGGAGCATAGTTTACATTTTGATGTTGGAGAAAAAAAACATATATAACTGAAGTAATAGAATGAAAATATATTCAAATCTTCTTATCTTTACAGTTCAAACACAGTGCAAACATAATGTCTCAAAATGTAACAAAAACCTACCGGGAACATAGGTGTCATACCTGTGTCCCCATGTCTTGTGTGTCCCTTCCTCTTGTGCCCATATATGGTCCTTCCTGTTTCCTGTTCATTATTAGTTCGGTTAGTCCCAGCCATGTGTTTTGATTATGTTCCAGGTGTGTCTAGCTAGTTTCTGTCTATTTATAGTCTGTTCTGCCCCATGTTTCCTGTCGGCTGTTAAAAGTCATTCCATGCGTTCCTACGTTCTCCGGGTACCCTAATTGATTGTAAAGTCTTCTATTTTGTGAAACTCATCGTCTCCTCGTTCCTGGCTCCCTGAGAGTTGTGAAAATAGGTTACATTTTGACTGAATTTGAAGAAGAAAAAAAATACAACATAAGTAACACTATTAATGCAACAAATGTAGCTTTATTGTAAAGTGTTATTCTAATAAAGTCATATTCAAAATCACGTTATTATTTCTCTATATCTCAGATTGTTTTCAGATTTCAAACTCAGATAGCCAAAGGAAAAGCATTAAATATAAATCTCGCTCTCTTGAGCAAAATTATGATATCGTACCATTTGGAACATAATATATACCGGTATTTTTTTTCAGTACCGGTATACCACGCATCCCTAGACATCAGTGGTTCAATGGTAATTTTATGACACTACGAGAATAAGTTTTGTGCACAAAAAACTAAAATAAAGACTTTATTTGATAATTATTCTCCCACAAGTCTTTTGCCGTTATAGAGAGTGTCGCGACACATACGCATGCTTTTCGCTGAATGAAAATAATGCACAGCGTATGCATGTTCTATGTCAGCAGCACCAACATGCATGTGTTATTTACGTGCAGGGAAGCACACACATGTTTGGGTGACTATCCCTTTAATGTGAGTATTATTTCTAACAAATATAAAAATACACATACATTTTTCCATGTTCAAAATTAAATGTATTGCAAATGTTGTTGCAATGAACTGAAATTAAGACGTTTTCCGTATTTGTTGTGATCACTTATAGATTTTGGCAATTTCTATCTCACAAGTCGTCTCAGTTTTATTGCCTTGAGTTAGTGGAAGAAAGCTATTAGCCATAAGAGGACAGGTCAGTGTGGCTGGAGAGAGACGAGTGACCCTGTTGCCCTGTGTTTAATGGTGGGAGCAGATGCCCCAGATCATTGCAGCAGCCTGCCAGGGTCTACCGCTGTTTTCACAGCATGCACTTTTGCAGGCACCGCCTCAGCCCTGGGAGTGCCCTGTGTTTACTTTGCCACCTGCGAGATGGGAGGGGTCGAGGTACGCGGGATCAAACACACAGGGGCATAAAGAAAAGAAGGGGGTTAAATCACTGACTGAATGCACAGCTATTCTACAAGGATTTGCCTGTTCGTGGAGGGTGGGATTAGGTAGAATTCCAAAGCCAGACGGAATGTGTGAGGTTCAGCAGTCTGGCAGACAGAGGTTAAAATTCTAGTCTTAAAGAGGGAAGATGACTTCAGTTCAGTGATGAGAGAAGCTCAAGCCATTCAGGAAGATGCACCGTCCTGTGACCATTGGATACTTTACAACACCACAAGTCTCCAAATATTATGTTTGAATTTGTGTCTTGTAGCCAGCATTTAAGGAAACATTCAATATTTATTTCATCCTCAAGCCAATCTGACAGGACAGAGTGGCTCATCTTTAGCACATTGTTTATTATATCTTTGTGGTTACGAAGGTAAAATATCCCCCTCATTTAGTTCACAATAACCTAGAGGGAGTCGGTTGCCTTCTCAGAAGTTTGTCTCTGGCACTAATGGCTCTGCCAGACTGAATATGGTCCAGGCACCGATGACTGGAGTAATATGACCTATTTTACAACTGCAGCACTTCCCACTTAGTAAAGCCAGGACTGTCAGGAGGTGCTGAGTATAGTCATTGCTGCTGAATTAATGGTAGGTTGGTGGTCATATTTTATATGACCATACAAAGTTTGTTTGCAAATATTGAACAGGAAAGAGACAAAAGTCAATAAAGCAATAGAGATACACCTGTTTTATCATTTATTCCACTCTAGCTTGTCTGCAAGAGCAGTAAATCACTCATTGATTTTTTTCACATCAATAAACACATGTATTATATGGTTTATGTGCAGTGTGTAAACCTAAAGAACCCAACTTTATACAAAACTCCCTGTAACCTAAATAAACTAATGTAAATCCAATCTAATGCAAAATATATATATTTTTTCATAATAACAGGAATGATTGTTGTGCTGAAATTGTGTTATATATATATTTAGAACAACAGTATGATTGCATACATGTTATATTGTTTTTATATAAATAACAGCAACAAAAAAGTGAATATTGAGTAACTTACATTTGACATCCAGTATTGCCTTTTATGTTGTAACATTTTTGAACAAATCGATTGAAGGAATGATGCAATGACTCACTCAACAAGAATAATTTGTCACAAATCAACAGGCAGAACAATGCAACCATTCACTGACAGTTTTCTGAATTCCATTTTAATGGTTTAATAAATTTTAATAGTCAAAAATAATTTTGAATTAGCAGTTGATAAAACTGAAAGGTTGGTTGAAGAAATGACAGAAATATCTTACTATATTACTGTAATTTCTTCAACGTGCGTTAATACTGTATGTGTAGATGAAACTGTGCATGCTCATTCACACAGAACATGCATACTTTTTAATTAGCACTTTTTTGCAGTTTATTATGCTTAGACACTATTTCATATCGCAATTTAATCAAGTTTACGACCCTCCTTTCTATTTATTCTTCCAAGTTTCCCAAAAATCGTTGACATTCTGTGTTATTTAATTTGTATAGATTCTGTGATTCTGCCCTACTAAATACCCTGCAAAGGTTAATCATGTAAACCTAAAAATAAAGGGCAAAGTCTGAATGCCTAGTGCAAGTTTGCTTAATGAAGATGACATATATTGCTTTTCCCATTGGCGGTACAGTGAAAAGTGGTTCACACTGAAATATTGCTTCATTTTGCTGGAAAAGGCATCGTAGAAACACTGACCCAAACCAAATAAATCTGGAGACACATGTATATGACTTATAATGAAGCAATTAAGCTTTGACATGTTTTATTAGTAATGGCTCCATGTGCTCATTTGTTGGCTTGCTGCGGATGTGTCCCAGGGCACCAATGCGTGTCACTATCATATAGCAGACGATAAGCTTTGGTATCGCCTTTGACCTCACACCTCATTAATCAACTGCTCGTGAATATCTGATCTTCTCCACCAACCTCTCAAACATGCCATCTAATTCAGCACTAAAAGATGCATTAAACTCTCCCATAGAACAGTTATTTTATTTAGTAATAGCAGTTAATAATTTACAGTATTTTTGATCAAATAAATGCAGCTGTGAATGTACTGTACAGTAAGTATCTTCACTTTTACCTCTCAAGTTTCCTTTTCCTCTGAGAAAACGAGTTAATTAGAGTGTTTCAAGTGCTGAGTGTTGTTGAGAGAGGATGTAGCTATGATAGTCTATTATATCTGTCATGGTTGGCTTTTGGCCATGCTAATCGTCACTATAAAACAAGCTGCTGAAAGGTTATGCTGCATATGAACTTTCCTCTGCTCTCTGTACTGAAACATTTGATAAATGGGCAGCTCCTTAAGATGCCTTTAGATGCCCCAGGCTGCTCTACATCCCACCATGTCATCGCTTGTTTATTGTTTATTGACAGCTGTAACTATGGGGATGCCCGTTTTTTGTAACTCTGCAACAGCTGTTTTTTTAACCACCGAAGTTTCAGCTGGAGGGACCAATAATCCCCCACAACCAGGAATGTAAAAGTCGATGGTCTCCTGGAGGGCTTTTCTTCCTAAATATCTTCACGTCTTTGATTTGATATATTTTCAGTCCCACATCTGTGCGCTCTGATTTTAACTTGGTCTGGAGGGTTATCTCAAGGCTAACATGTCCCTTTAGGAATACTCCTGGTTAACTAGAAGTTGATCTCTGTCGACAGCATCTGTTCCGTGCTGTTTATTACCACTGAGAACACGTTCAAATCAACTCCTAGTTTGTAAAAATAAAACAATAAACATGCTGACAAGTGTGTCAACATGTGCTTACAATAGAAATCTTTCGGGCAATCATTGTATAGTGTGCAGCAGATGCTGTCAATAGAGCTCAACTTGTATTTAAGCTGAAATATTCTCTTAACCTGCTATTTTGGGGGAAATTAGAGATAAGATGGATATCAGCTGATATTAGAGAACAATATTGTAAATATGGTATATATAGGCTTATTTTGGATACTTTATTTTACATACTAATTTCCTCTTTAAAATCTAAATCAATCTATTTTTTCATAATGTACATTATAATGTTGTTATGCCTAAATTCATATAGCATTATTTTTTATTGTATTATCATATTATGATTTATAATTAATATTTATTAATTATATATATATATATATATATATATTAAATTAATCTAGAAATTACAGGAATAAATTACATTTTAAAGTTGAATAGAATAACAATTTAATTTTTTTTTTTTTTATTAATTTAAATTTAATTTAACTGTATTTTTGATCAAATAAATGCAGTGTGGTGAACATAAGAGACCTCTTTCAAAAACAAAACAAATCTTACTGACCCAAACTTTTAAACAGCAATATGTATCCTACATGCAGGCCAACCTCAGTGTTTGTTTTTGGTTACCTACTTATAGATTCCTCTTCCTTTGTACTTTGCAGTCAGGCCTGATCCGGTTCTCCGGCGAGGAACTTCTCATCACTCCGCTACCGCAGCATTTGGCTTTACAACACAACTACAGCGCCCCCTCTGGACATCACCCACATGTCATCTACAAGCGATCAGCTGAGCGCAGAGTGTATGCTGATAAGACTGACTGGTCCAGCAGCGTTAAATCAAACAACCCCTACGAGAACCACGACCGTCATCATCACCACCACCACCACCACCAGCACGGAAAGCTCCAGAGACAACACTTCTGCGGACGCCGCAAGCAATGTATGTAAGGACATTTCCTTTTAGCTATTTCTAGATAGAAAGTTCATTGCATGTTATATACTTGTAAAATATGCCAGTGTGTAAACAACAGTAAAACCCTCTGACATATTTATACTGATTCCAAAAGCAAAACTACTGTCATTATTATCTGTTGTACAGAAAGAAATTGAATGAAAGCTTGGAAACAGCATGTGAAGTTAATTACGGTGTATTTCCTGGTTTGTCATCGCCTCTCTGGCGTTTGTATCAGGGAGCTAGCTTGGAAAAAGGAAAAGCAGTTATTTTAGGCAATTTCCAGTTTCTCTCGCCCTTTTTCATGAGTTTCCGCACTTTTATCTCTCCACCTCATCCTAACTACAGATACTCCCAAGCCTCCTACAGAGGATCATTTTGTCATGCCTGATGAGTTTGAGCAGCAAAGCCGGGTGAAGCGCTCAGAGATTACATCAAGCAAAGAGGGTGTCTTGAATGTGGAAACTCTGGTGGTGGCAGACAGGAAGATGCTGGAGAAACATGGCAGAGACAACGTCACTACCTATGTCCTTACTGTCATGAACATGGTGAGCAGAGCTATCAGCAGCATTGTTGTGGAGAAGACACCTTGTTTACTTCTACCTTTGCTTCTACCTATAGTAATGTACAAAGTGTTTTTTTGCTAAACAGGTCTCCAGTCTATTCAAAGATGGAACTATTGGAAATTATATCAACATTGTTGTGGTTAGCCTCCTCCTACTTGAGAAAGATCCGGTAAGACACATACATACAAAAATACACACATTCTTTCATATAAATATATAAGGGTGTGTATTTTAGACTAGGCGTTTTGAACCGTGCCCGAGTGCATTTGACCCCCAAAGCCCAGTTCGTTTGACTAGTGTGAGCACACCAGTAACTGTATGTCTGTCTCTATGTGTCTGTATATCTAAACGGCCATGAAACTGACACAAAACGGCTCTTAAGAATTTTTCATTCAGGAATCAGATTTCGGTTGCGCTGTAGGTTTTTGATTAACTAAAAAGAACGGACTCTATAAGAGTCAACTGGTTGCTGTAAATCTTTGATTAATTTAAAATGAATTTGTTTGGGAATAAAACTATACTGTTCACGCTGTATATTTTTGACTCATCAAAGAATGACTCACAAGAGTTACTGGTTCATAAATTGGATTAACACTGATAAATAAGCTGTATGTTGACATTTCTTGGCATTAATTTGCAGTACAGTTTTTTGTTGCATCACTTTCAACAAAGACTCCAAAATATGATTAACTTTGCTTTTGCACTTAACAGTGCATGAAACACTGGTTGCACAGCTAGTTTATTCTGATTAAAAGTAAATTGAATGTCATATCTGATTTTAGAAGTTTCCCAGACATTTTTTAAATTTCTTTCATACTTGATCAGATCATTCAGTAATCTGTCTTCTCTCTCTCACCACCCCTCTGAATACTTTATCTCTCTCGCTTCACTGTCAGCTGGGCCTGTCTATCAACCACCACGCAGACCAGTCACTCAACAGCTTCTGCCAGTGGCAATCAGGCCTGATAGGTAAAAACGGCAAGCGTCACGACCATGCCATACTGTTGACGGGGCTGGACATCTGCTCCTGGAAGAATGAACCATGTGACACCTTGGGTAAGGCCCTTGACATTCACCTTCCAATAGCAGAAGTGGGTCATGTGTTGTGATGTCAGTGGCTAATCGAGTTGCAGGAGGGTGAATTACACAATGTCAAGATTTGAAAGCGCTTGTGGTTGGTGATATGTCCTAGTCTGCCCTCAGGCAGAAAACTTCACCTGAATGAATCCAAGACATCTCAAATCCACTTTGCAGTCAGTTGGCAGCTTCTTCAGTTTTTGCTATAGAGGCATCAGCCAAATGTAATGAATTCAGCTCTAAAGCTCCAAACCTCAAGTATGCACTTCTTTGAATGTATGGCAAAGGGGAAAGCACTGCTTTTAAATTGCCTCTCTATGATGTGAAACTCAAACCGAAGCTGAGACCATACAGTTAGAAACATAGCCTTAAAGTCTGTTTATGCGTAATGGGATCCTGTTTCAAATTCTATAGGTTTGAAAATATTTTTGTGTGTTTAGTGATACTTACATAATGTATTACTGTTTAACAATTCTGTGAGAAATTTCTGTCACTCACATGTCTTCTTCTTCCACCCATGTTTTGATCTGTTTGTCCTTCCTGACTTCCTGTTTTCAGGTTTCGCTCCAATAAGTGGGATGTGTAGCAAGTATCGTAGCTGCACGATTAATGAAGACACGGGGCTGGGCCTCGCTTTCACCATCGCCCACGAGTCAGGACATAAGTATGTTAACTCATTCTTTCAGGTCCCACACTATTTCAATTTGGAAAACCATATGCTGTGCAACAGGCAAGCATTTTGTTTGTGTTTGCTGGTTGCCATTGTGATAAGGGGAAGTTTATGTTTGAGATTTTGTTTTTATGACAGACGTATTTCGAGTCCTTCAGTCCTTTGGCGCATTCTCAACATAAACTGGAACAAAATCTATCCTGGAGAACCATCAGGCTGATAGCATGTTGTGGGATTTGTTATTCTTAGCAGTTCAAACATTCTGGTCAAAATTAAATGGACACGTGCCTCCAATTTGCACAGTGTTTAGGGTAAAATCTTCACTGGCCAACAGTCGTTAATCACTCATTTATTGAGGAGTGGTCATTTAGAAACACATGGCACATCTCGCCAACACTGCTCAGGTCAGAATTTCATGACCATAGTGCACATGTTTATCTTGATGCACCAATAAGTTTGATTCTTACAGGGCTAATAAACGTAAACATCTAAATTTGTGAGTGTGAATCGTGTGACTTATTCATTAGAGTACAGAAATCATTGATGGGGTTTGTTGGATGAAAGAGCTTTCGGTTATAGGGGTAATGTCCCAACTGACTCTGTGAGTGGTTTTTGTCCTGAGGTTGTACATTAATAGTCTCACAGGGTAAAACTCTCAATCTCAATCTCTCCCTCTTTTGCTCCCTCATTTTTTTGCCCCAGTTTTGGAATGATCCATGATGGAGAGGGGAATCCCTGCCGGAAGACTGAAGGGAACATAATGTCTCCCACATTGGCTGGGAATAATGGTGTTTTCTCATGGTCTGCCTGCAGTCGGCAATACTTGAACCGATTTTTAGGGTAAACTTTCACTTCATTTATCATCAAAAAGTGGTATATACTGTAAATACATTTTAGAAATGTAGATATTTATAAATTTTTATTGTAATATTTAATTTCTTATATATAGAATTTATACATATATATATACATATGTATATATATATGTTTTTACAAATATGCAAAATATTGTCCCAATCGCGATATGTATAATATTGTATAGTTTTTATGCCTGTTTCTATGCTCATCTTTCTTTGCATGCGTTTGTGTTCACAGTACAGCTCAGGCTTCATGTCTAGTGGATGAGCCCAAGCAGATAGGCCAGTACAAGTACCCTGAGCAGCTTCCAGGTCAGCTGTATGATGCTGATATACAGTGCAAATGGCAGTTTGGCTCGAAAGCTAAACTGTGCAGCCTGGACTTTGTAAAGGTAACCCATAGTGTATAAAATATGCTACTAGGCTTCTCTTCATAGTTGGAGTGCTTCAGTGGATCTTTATGCTAAATTAGTTTGAACACAAGTTGGAAACGTCAAACAACTCTTGTAAAAGAATTTAGCTTCAATCTATCCTTTCGACAAAATACTATGCCCCAATAGAATTCACAGAGATTGAGTTAATTTAGAGTCTCAGAAATGTAAATGTGCTTTAACCTGTTATGTTTGTGTGTGGAGACTTCATGATCAACACAAACTCACATCTGAGCTTTGGAAAGAAAACTATCTTCTGTGAACAAACCCATTGCTTCAAAATCTACTTTAAGTCTTCATTCACAGGTTCAACAAAAAAGAACAGGGCCCCCGTTGGCATCCGCTGTAGCCTTTAGCATCTAACACACACATTGATATGCAAATATTTATGCTTGGGAAATTAACATAGCAAGAGTCTATATATGGGATTAGCTCTCATTCTATGGACTTCCTCTTTGAGAGATCCCTGTTGCCTTTGTGTGGTTCGGAGACCTTTTATTTGCGCTGAAAAGAGTCTTGAACGTCGACCTTGATGGAAGGCAGCTGTACATCTTAATTAAGAACGATTGTGGAGATAAAACCCAATGTTTTTGTTTTCTGCCCCCAAGCCATCCTGTCCTTGTCACAAAGTCGTTGAGATGTAATTAGCCGTGGGAGCTAGCAGCATTAGCTAGCCCATGATCCAGAGATCAGTGTTGCTAGCTTTTGTAAACCATGTCTCTCTCTCACTGTCTGCCAGATGCAATCGGGCAGTCGGCCAGCAGTGGCCGGTCTCCCAACCCATCATCACCCATTATTATTGTCGTATTGTGGGAAGAACCAAAATGCAACTATAATAGCATGTTTCTTTTGGGTAGCACAGTGATTGATTTTGACAGGCTTTTTTATTTGTTGGGAAAGTTGTTAGGCCGATGCTGTAGAAACAAGAGGTCGGAGTGGTGAGGTGTAAGCCAGGGAGGTTGAAAGGTTCCCAGCGGGTGTAGGCCCTTTTTTGACTGTGCTCTCTGTGTGTTCGTGCCCACCAGGACATCTGTAAATCATTGTGGTGCCACAGAACAGGACACCGGTGTGAGACCAAGTTCATGCCTGCTGCTGAGGGCACCATCTGCGGACCAGACATGGTGAGTGAGTGCTTGTCTGTTCACCCTGAACTTACTGAACCACCGTTAAGGAGAAACACGAACTGACCAGTCTCTCTCAACATCTTTCTTCATGCACACCTGTGGTATTGGTCTCTGCTTTGTGTAAATGTTCCATAAGGACAGTTGGTCCTTTCTACTGGTTGATGGGGATGAGAGGTGCTGATGTGTGGGGCTGTGTGGCTTGGCTAGGATGAGTCCTGCTGTTCAGGTGTAACTCTGGGCCCCATCCCAAACTAGCAGGCTCAAGATCTCCACAGAAACACTTTCTCTTTTTCCTCACTTTCCCTCTCATACTGTGTTTTCTCTTTGACATGGACAAAATCAGTTTGTCTGATAGTAGTCTGCTATCCCTGTTGAAAAACCCCAGCATATGTTGGTTTGGTAGTGTTTTGAAACATGGCATTTGGTTTGAGCAGGTAAGCTGGTCCTAAGCAACTATAGCGCCTGCTCAGGACCAGCTCATAACCAGCTCAGAACCAGCTTAAACCAGCTCATGACCAACTAAGGATCAGTTCAGACCACATGCTATGTGTCCAAAAATACCTAACCAGGATATTCATTTTTTTTTCAACTTTGTTCTCCTCTTTACCACACAAACACACATTTGGGTGGCTGTTTTAAATGTAAACACATTTCTGTGTGAATTAAAAAAAATAGTAAAAAAGTTCATTATGGCATATGAGTCAAGCCAAAATTGGAGATATAAAGTTGGAGTTGTGAAATAATGTAAATTATTGAGAAATAATCATGATCGCAAGAATGTGAGATATAATGTAACATTGTGAGTTATAAGGTTGTAATTGCAAGAAAGTCACAGTATGAGAAATAATGAAAAAAAAATCAAATGCATAAACAGGCCTTCATACATTGCCAATCAGTGTTCAATATTATTTATTTATATTTTTCCATAATGCAGTGGTGCCGGAAAGGACAGTGTGTCAAATTGGGTGATCATGGTCCTAGAGCAGTGCATGGCCAGTGGTCGGGCTGGTCTGAGTGGTCTGACTGTTCACGCACCTGTGGTGGAGGGGTCATGTACCGAGAACGATCCTGCAACAGCCCCAGGTAACCAAACACTCAGAGATGAAACCCATTCATGCTAAGATACTGACACATTATTATATATTTTTGAATGATCTATCCATTTTGCATTTGAAGAATAAGGTTCAATTCTGTTTCTGTGAGAGAGGAAATACAGATAAAATATGGCGTCTAGTTTCAAAATGACCTTATTTAAATATTGTGTTCTGGTTGGTTGTTTATGCTAATTAAAACAATCTCTACAGTAAAAAGTTTACGGTACTTTTTCATCACAAGGCTGCCATGAATGGCAGATTAGCTGTGAATGGTAGAAGCACACGTGTTTCCTGACCAACTGACCCACTGCGACTCCTAGATTACACCTGAACTTTGACACATTGAGTAATCTTGGATAAAATGTGCCCTGGCATGTCAGGGTTCACTGTTTCAGAGACTTTATGGAGTACCTAGATAATTGCAGTTCATAATTATTCCTGCACTAGAAAGAATAAAGAGACAGTTATTAATTAATTCATTCAAACAAACAAACAAACAATACATACATTTTTACATGTATGCATTTGCCAGATGCTTGTATCAAGAGTGATTTACATTGTATTTAAGGTTTATAATATAAAACAGGATTGTTCAAGATTTCAGTGTCTCTCAGTGTCAAATAGTAGATGGAGTTGTTGTGTGTTTAGTTTCAGGTGCTTCCTCTCTGTATGTGGTGGCAGGTTTATTTGAGATTGGGTTTATATAGACCACAGGTACTGTACATGTGGTCTGGTCAAGCTGATGGAACGTGGATTGTGCTTCATCAACATTTGGCTGTATAGAGCATCTTAACATATTTCTGTTGGACTAGGAAATACTTATAATGCCTTAGACAGCCAGACCATCATGTCTAACATGAACAGTTCCAGTAAAGAAAGAAAGAAAGAAAGAAAGCAGAAAGAAACTATTCAAAGTGATGTGAGTTGAAGTGGAGAATTGCATTAATGCCCTGGAAATACCCAGCACAAAAACCATGTGTTTGTTAAATTGGGTTCATATGAAACATTAAACTGGGCACATATGATCTATATGTTCCATTGTGATCTCATACAAAGTGTTTAGGTAGATTTAAAGATTAGGCTGATTTAAAGATCCTTTACATAGATGCACAACATTTGGACAGATGCTGCAATTTGATAGCTTTTTTGGAAGCATGTTGCTAGAAAAGAGCAGGAGTTTCCTTCTCTATTGCAAGACAATAAAGTATTTTCAGCGTAGGGGCTTTAATGGTTTATTTTTTGTTCTGATTTTGTTGGTTCATTAGTATATTAGTTCAATGGCATCTGATCCACTGAGAGATGCTTAGCTGGGCTTGCTTTTAAGGCACTATAATCAAGTGTGCTGTGATCATTGTAACTGACTTCTCTTTTCACTGAGAAGCTGGGGTGCAAAGCATGAACATCTTCCTCCATTCTTTATGAAAAGCAGCATTTTGTCTATATCATTTAACTCGGAAATGTTTCAAAAGAGGCATTTTTATGGACAATCTTCCCTTATGGTTCTCAGACAGCACCTGCAGTGGAATAGGTGTTGGTATGTCTTATGTTTGTGGCGGTGAGGCTTAAGGGGAATCCCCATCCTCATCACTTCAGTATAAGGTCCTCAGGAGACAGCTGTTGAAGCCAGAGGCGTGAGATGTCATCTCACTCAAACAATATTTATCAATAAATATGATCTGATAAATGTGCTCCCTTGACTTTATCCATACTCAGCTGCCAGATTTACAGTTTCATGTGTCTTTGATATGAGTGTTTGAGAAATACATCTTTTGGCAACAGCGTAGTGGAGATGCTTGGTGATGGGATTGTCTTCTTGAAGTTTGTTTACCATACAGGATACAGTGTTAATGAACAAAGTATGGGTAGCATTAATGCACCATTACCAGAGGGCAAAGTTTAAAGAGTAGGATGCTTGTACAATCACCCTCAGGACTTCAGAAAGCCCCTAACAAACAAAGATTACATTTCATTGCATCATTGTTTGGTATTGTTTATTTATTTATGTGTAGAGGACTCTGTTTTAATGACTTGACTTTAAAGTGGATATCTAATTGCTAACAGTGTGGGCATTATGAGGGTTTGATTAAAAAAGGAGGTATTAGAGATGGGAGATTTATTGAGAGAGTGGGGTAGAGAAGGATGTGGGTCTATGTGGGGAGTTTTGAAGAGATTTAGGCAAGCAGACAGACAGGGTGACCCTGTTTCCTCTGAAGTTTGCACTTATATTGCTGTTCAGAGATTTAACATTCCCTAGTTGGAAAAGTATGCTACAAAGTCTTGTAGACCAAGAGAAAAAGATAATAATGTTCCCCTTTGCCAACAACTCTTGTGTGAAGTTTAGCATGTAGCGCAAAATTGATTTGGGAACACTTATTTCAACGTCTATCGGAAAACATGCACTTGGCTCCCCCCCGCCTCTCCTCTTTCAATCTCTCTCTGTGCTCTCTGTGTTTTTGTAACTGCTCAACCATATGGGCCTATAGTACACTGTCGCTAAAGCTCTTAGAGGATCAGCCTGAAAACCTGCTCCAAAAACAAAAGCAGATGTGCATAAACAGCACTGTTAAACTATTATGGATCTCACTGGTTTCTCCTGAAAAGTGAGGCATGATTTCCCAATGCAACATGTTTATACACACCCATAGATCAAGGGTTTCCTGACTTTTTCATGCCAGGATGCACCTAGAAAAGTGCAATCTTTTATGAGACACCCCCTCAGCCCCCAAAAATGAATTTACGTTTTTATTAAAGTAATTGAATATATAGTATTTGCCTATATATGTTTTGTAGGGCAACCTGGAATTTAACATCACTCTGCTTCCCTCAACAAAAATCAATAGGATTTACCATCGGCCTTTGGATTATAGCAAAAAAAATAAGCTTTGCGACCTACACAAGTTTATGATTCTTATATGTTTTAGTGAAGATAATCTTCACAAATTAGCACAGCTTTTATGAACTAAAATAGGCTATAAACTCCACTGTTACACAACTTCAAAATCACCCAGAAGTTTCCAACCGATCTTTTGATCTTTACTTCAAATTTACAATCTGGAATGTTTTAGTTAGCGTAGTTTGCAAGGAGCGGAGTATAAACACAATGAGGCTGTAAAAGCACACTAGTAAGTAGATGAGTTTACCTGTTCTGCGTGACAACTTCTGTAGTCCTATTTAGTCACTTGTTAGCTACAACCTTATATTAAGACATGTAAAAGCTTAAACAACGAGTGGAGTATAATGTTGTAACTATGACGTATTTTATGTTGTAAAATAAAACGTAAAAATACATTGAATGTGTTAACCACTGATTTCTTACATTTAACCAAAAACCCATTGCCTTTCACAGGATTTGCTGTGAAAAATGCTGGAATTTACTGTTCAGTAAGTGAGTCATATGTTGATTCAGTAGACGCTCTAATGGATTTGATGATTTAAATTAATATAATCAGTTCATTAAATTGATTCAAAATTGAGTTCTTTGTAAACAATTCATTAAAATAATCAGCTCTTTAGAGTCATTTGTTCAATTGGTCACAGTTTATGTTTGTGTTTATCTGAATGCACCACCATTCTAGTGACCCACTTATTCCCACTATGCAGGGTCAAAACCCACAGTTTGAAAACGGCTGTAGACAATGCTACTATGTTGTCAGTTTTCAGAAGAAAAGTCATTCATTTACCACACTGTGTGCGTGTTTCCCCATGTTTTCTTTGTTTGATCACTATACATGAGTAAAGATGATAAGTGATTTTTAGAAGTGCGTGGAAGGCTCATCTGTCCTCTCTGTGAGCGGTTTCCTTACCTCAAGTGTGAACATGCAATGAAAAGCGAAAGACCAGAGACTAAAGGAACATGCACACACACACACACACACACACACACACACATGTTGGTTTTTATGGTTTACGGGGACTTTCCATAGGCGTAATGGTTTTTATACTGTACAAACTGTATGTGCTATTGCCCTACACCTACCCTACACCTAAACTTAGCCCTCACAGGAGACGGTGCATTTTCCCTCAAAAAAACTCACTCTGTATGATTTATAAGCGTTTTAAATTATGGGGACACTGAAAATGTCCTCATAAATCACCTTCTCCTTGTAATACCTATGTCATACCCATGTCATTATACAAATTTGTGTCCTCATAAACCACATAAACATGCCCACACACACACACACACACACACACACACACACTGATAGACCCATGGCACTGTCCTTTGCTTTGAGGTTAGGCTACAAGAGGGTACCCAAGAGTCTTCCACTTTAAAACATGCAGCCATGCCGCAAGCATGCCTCCACTCTTACAGCCTCAGTTACAGGAGCTGCTGGACCACTTTTCCCTCAGGAAAGATGGTGACTGTCTGCTTCATGTGGCACTTAGAGGCATTCCTGTGGCATTGGGAGGAGGCTGCCTCTCTTCTCCAGCCTCAAGCGGCCTCAGCAAGACAGTTATGGTTTGAACACAATGTCCAGAGCCTCAGGGCTGACCTTTTATGACAGCCAGGCTTGTTTGCAAGAGTTGGCCAATACAGGTTTTAGAGAAGTAAAGATGAATTAATGAATTTCCATGTTGTTCCAAGTAGCTTTATGTTAGTTTGGTGGTTGTTTTTTGCTAGATCAACCAAATTACTGTTTATTAAGGTCAGCTTGTTGGTGGACTAGTTAAGAAAACATGGTAGGGGCCATCCAAAACAAACCATTTTTCAATCAGGTTTCCTATTTGGCTGCAAGCAAGTCGACTCAGATAACACTGTGTAAAGTATATCAGCACAGCTGCATGTTGTCTTATTCTCGTTGAAGTTTATTATTCAAAAATCATAGCTGTTGAAAACACAGGCGAGTCCAAGTCATGAATGGAATTGTATACCAAACATTTGATATCTTTTACAGCTGTCAGTTGGGATGTGATTCAGTCAGACACATCACCGATAATGCACAAAGACATTCCCTTAGTGCAGATGCTAATGCACATCATATGAAATGCATCTTACAGCCCCTCTTCCAAAAAATACCGAATGGCTGTCATTCCTCTCACGTGTTGAATGCTTGCTGAGGCACATCTGTTTCTCCTCTTCTTCTCACTCTCTCTCCTTGCTTCCATGTTCGCTTGTGCTAATTGCTGGTTGTTTCACCCAAGCCCACAGCACAATGGCAAGTTCTGCCAAGGCCCCGGTCGACTGCACCAGCTGTGTAACACCAAGCCATGCCAGCCCAATGGAGTGGACTTCAGAGCTCAGCAGTGCGCCGAGTACAACAGCAAACCCTTTAGGGGATGGTACTACAAGTGGAAGCCATACACCAAAGTGGAAGGTATGGGAGATATTTGGGCCTTAATGCATTAATTACGAACAAAAGCAAATGTCTCATTAACAGCTGGAAGAAAGCACAGTAAACCTCTGCTGTGGGTTCAAAATCCCAATGTGTCTTCATTTACTGGACGAGCGAGACTCACACTTTTTTTGTTTCAAAAAAGGAATGTATTATAAATGTATGAGTTTGGTCAGCTTTTATAAGATTTTTTTTTAAAGGTTTGGAAGTCTCTTCCAAAAGTCTCTTTCGCATTTGTTTAAGGAAAAATACAGTGAAACAGTAATGTTGTTATATAATATATTTAAAATAGCAGCTATTACTCCAGTCTTACGTGTCATATAGTTCTTTAGAAATCATTCTAATATGCTGATTTGGTTTTCAAGAAACATTTAGTATTATTATCATCCATGTTGATAACAGTTACGCTGCTTAATATTTCTGTGGAAACGTTGACACAATTCCTTTATGAATAGAACAGCATTTATTTGAAATAGTTTAACAGTGTAAAACCTGTATCATCAATTTTTGATCAATTTAATGTGTCATCGTTGAAAGATAAATAAATAAACTTACTGACCTTCAAAATTGAAAACGGTTGCCCATGTGTTACCTTGTCTGACATAACTATCAACAAACCTCTAAAACACATTAATCCCAGACTTTACCTGCTTAGTTTTTAATACCCTCTCTTATCTGAGTCAGCAAGAACAGCTGTGTTTTTAAATAGTAATCAGTCTTATTAGTTTCTGCCAATATTTATTGAGATTGTTACAAAGGGCAAATATATTCCACCAAAGCAATTAATCTCCCCTAATATGTGTTGTCTAAGCTGTGCATGGATTTGGACTGGAAACATGTATCCACTCGTTCTGTGAGTGCAGTGCACTGATCAACCCTGTAGGCAGGTCTGGACCTGAATAGGACCCTGTTTGAGTATTTGGGCTTTCTTATGTGTTAGCAGACTGGGAGTGAAAAAGGTAAAGATAGCAACAATTGGGTACTGTCCTGTCATATTTTTAAAACTAATGAGAAAGACCAGTGAGATGAATGGAGCTCCTTGCTCTAATCAGTAGGTCATGTGTTTTAGTAGCTAGTACAGATGTTAGTACAAGTCCACTGGTTCTACTCCCCGCACTTGCCCCGAGTGGGATTCAAACCGCCGTTTCTGGTATGGGAGGTGGATGTTCTAACAAAGACGATAAAGACTGCTGTCTCTAGCATCAGTCACTAATGCACCTCTTGAGATCAGGGGAGTGAGGTTTTACCTGCACAGCTCTTACTAGTTGGCTTCCATTACATTAGGAAGCACTTACCCCAGTTTGACTGGGATTTTGGAGTTAGATCAAACTGGATTAACCACTGGCGTGCCCTGTTGTAAAGTTTCGCTTGCCCTCCTCTTTACTTTCAAGGGCATTATTCAGTTTTTATTATTAGGTTGACTGTTGTTTAGTTTTTTATTCAGCTAGACCTGTAAGTCTGTAACAACATAGTTTGTTTTCCTTTGAAGTAAAAACACAATAATTATGATCTTATATGTTCCTAAAAAAAGAAAAAGAAAGACATCTAACAGTTCATACTGAGCTGTTGTATTGAATGAGCCTGGATTTGTGTGTGGATGCAGATGCATCTCTGATAGGTCCATATTTTTCTCTCGGTAGGAGAGTTGGATAGAGCCGCCTGTCTTGCATTCCAGTTTTATGGGCCCATTTGTAACAGAGTTTTAAATTTTAGTGTAACATGTGTTCTGTGGCTATGTTCTCTACAGCATGGTGAGCCTTCCAGTTACTTCACAGCCAACCAAACACAGCTTAAACATGCCCAGTAATTAGCACTAGACAGTAGTACACATCTGCATTGTATCTGCTAAAAATAAATTATGCATGATGGACAGTAAAATTCTGTTTTGTGTATTGATGACTCAGACAAAAGGTTAAAATAAAGTCGCATTTAATTTAATTTAATGTATTATTATTTTTATTTTTTGTACAGCAATTTGTTTATAGAGCAATCTCATTCTCAAGCTCAAACTGAAATGTATGGGAATCATTGATAGTCTGGGTTTGTGCATGCTTTTCAATTTTGTTTTCCATTTTACATAAAAGTCCACCTGTATTTTCTTCTGAAACATTTTCTCAGGACTATAGCTCCATATGTCCTCATGCGTGAGACTTCATAGCAGTATGCTGAGGGTACCAGTACACAGCCTCAGAAGATCTAACATAAAATCTCTCTGAAGCTTTAAAATCTAATGACCCCGTTCATCCCCTATCTAGAAGAGGACATCTGCAAGCTGTACTGCATTGCTGAGGACTTTGATTTTTTCTTTGCTATGTCCAGCAAAGTCAAAGATGGGACGTCTTGCTCTGACTACAAAGGAGGCGTGTGCATTGATGGGATATGTGAGGTACGTGAGGAGGTGATGATTCTGAGATGGTCATATTTCGGCCATCAATTGATTGACACAAGCATTTCTTTATATTCATCAGGCCCAGTTGTGGGAACTTTGAACTTTGTGTGTCAGATACATTTTTTGTTTTAATTACTTTCATGTGTAGCCGGTGGGTTGTGACCAGGAGTTGGGTTCAAAGGCCGCTTTGGATGCCTGTGGAGTGTGTAAAGGAGACAACTCCACCTGCAAGTTCTACAGTGGCCAGTACACCCTCCAGCACAGAGCCAATGGTAAAGCTTAGAGCATGTTTCTTTCCTACCTTCTGATCTTCTTCGATAAATCTATATTTTCAAGAGAATAACAGGCTTCAAGAGAAAGAAACGTGGAGTAAATTATTATAAAATAATAGAAAAATGGCTAAAGCAGGTTCTCACCTGGTGTGGTTCTTAATTTTATCAATGTTGAAAAAAGTTGTGCTGCTTAAAATTTTAATGAAAACCATGGCACATTTTTCTTTGATCAAATAGAAATCTTGAAACATAAATGCCTTAAAGGTCACTTTTGAAAAATTGAATGCATCCTTTCTCAATTAAGAATTATTAATACAATCTTACTTACCCCAAAGTTTTTAATCTTTCACAAATCGGTACTGTATACTGATCAAAACAGTTTCAGAACTAGGGCCCTTAAATAAAGCATAATAAGAGATCATAGAGACTGAAAAAAAAGAAAAATCCTTGCCTACTATAGGCAAGCCTGTCACTTTAGAGCTTCTCTCCTCAGACTTAACAGAAAACGGCAATGCATTTTTTAGAGCACTTACACAGCAGGAGCTCTTGCAAGTCTGGCACCTCATCACTCTCCTCTGACTGAAGGAGGTGATAATGCATCAGCTCAAAGATGCCTGTTCCCTCTGGCCTTTAAAAATGCAGAAACTGCAAAAGTGAACAGACATGGCAAACCTATTTTCGCTTTTTTTTCATCTCTTCAGAATATTACCCCGTTGTAATGGTTCCCGCTGGAGCGAGGAGCATCAGGATGCAGGAGATGGAGATTTCCACCAGCTACCTGGCTGTCCGAAGTCTGAAACGCGGTACCTACTACCTGACAGGTGATTGGACGGTGGACTGGCCTGGCAGGTTCCAGTTTGCAGGCACTACGTTCAACTATCAACGCTCTTTCAACCGGCCTGAGACCTTGTACACCGCAGGCCCCACTAATGAGACCCTGCTCTTTGAAGTGAGTCACCCCCGTCCCCGTCCGGCCTGACACCTGTTAGCGAATTAGCCATGACAGGGTCTTGGCAAGAGTGCTGTGGCCATTCGGTCAGATGAAAACAAGGCTGAGGGACAGTGGGTGAGTGAGAGAGATGAGAAACAAACGTGGGTAAGATAGAGAGAGAGAGAGAGACAGAAGAGAAGGCACACAAATGAGTTGAATGGGCAGACTAACGCCTCTGTTTGGGATTAATTGCAGGCCAGAGCCAACATGGTCATTGTGACTTTCATCTTCAGTATGTAGAGATTCAAGATCAAACGGTGCGACGATGTGAATGGCACTAAGCTTTGAACTCACTGCACTGTGTGCTCTTGCTAATGGGCAGCAAAGGGGACTGCTTACATGAAGGATGATGGGTATGGGTTCAGATGACCTTTGAGGTTAAGTCATAGTAAGGGCACTTCATATATCAGCATGAATCTGACGTGGAGATAAGAGAGATCATTTGATTTCAGAAGAAACATTTGAACCTTTTATCGACATTGTGTTTTACTGTAGTAGTTCTGTGGGCTGATATGTAATGTTTTGTGCACTCTTGGAAATAAAATTGGTTAAACTTTTTGATAATTTAGACATTCAGTCCAATTTAGACAGTCTACTAACTATATGTAACTTTGTAACTACATGTCAACTACATCACAACTAATTCTCATTAATTTGCCACTACATGTCTACTAACTCTCAGAGTAGACTGTTAGGGTAGGTTTAGGGTTAGTATGATAAGTTGACATATACTTGCAATGTTTCTCATAGTCTTTATTTTCTCAAGTGGACTATCGAAATAAAGTGTTACCAGAAAATGTGCTCATCCATGTTGCAGCATTATTTATACATTACGGTTAGATTTGTTATCTCCAGGCCAAGAAAAAAATGTCTCAGGAAAACAGCTTTGCTTATGTCGAGGTAAGGGAAAATGTATACAATTTTGAGATAACATCAAGCTTTTGAGATTTTTTTTTATTTTACCTCAATATACATTAAGTCAAGATTTCAAGAAGATGTTATGTCAAAATCTAATAAACATTAAATTAAAATGAAGAATAATGCTGTAGAACCAAACAATTCAATATTCATGCTGTAAAATCTTTATTTTAACCAATCAAAATGTAATTGTAAAGTTTGAATGAATCATTTGAACTCCAAGAAATATTAATATGATCGCATATTGGAATGACTTCACTTACCAGTTAAAAGAAATGCAGATCCATTATATCATAGTTCTAATTTTCTTTGTTACCAATACCAACACCTCAAGCTGTTAAAAAAACAATTTGGCCTTGATATTATTGCAGGTATTGTGTAAATTGTACAAAAGTTAGGCATGCTTCATTTAATACTCTTTCATTTTGATCTTATTTACTGGCCTTTGATCTGCACCACACTCAACCCGTGCTTTACGTGCATGCAGCATTCCCCTTCAGCCCACATGCCCTCTCTTCATTACGGTTTCTCCAGGGTGGGTGGTGGCAGCAGAGGTCTGATTTGCAGATGAGTTTGCATTAATCTCTCTAAGTATGCTCTGTAATTTCAAAAAGAAGAGGAGGGTAGAGAGAGATTAAAAGATTACGATTTCTGCAATTGAACTCAATAGATCAGAGAGGCTTGGGGTCACAATTCGAGGGAAGCTTTGGGAATTATGCTTTACTGGATCTCTCAGTTTAACCTGCTATGGAAAATAGATTAGTATCAGCTTCAAGACCCTTACTGAATGCTTAGGGAAATGCATTTTGAAAAACATTGACTTGGTTCCAGAGCTTGTAATTGGCTCAGCAATGTGGATTGAGAGGCACTAGACGAGACATAACAGTGTAGTTCCCTTCAAACTTGACGTGCTTCTGATTTAAACACTTTTTAGGATTTATTTAAGTATTGACATTCTTGTGGCATGTCTTAAGAGCATCATAGCAGTCCAGAGTGATTATTTTAGATGTTGTATATGTGCTAACATTCATCAGTATTTCAATCACACGTTTCTTCTTGACCCTAGAAACTGCTACGCTTCTAGACAGAGCACAGATGGATTTTTGTGTAGTAACCCTATACTGAGAGTGCTTGATAATGAACCTGTCCTAGTAGTCCTGTTCAACAGAGTTTAATAATTACCCCAGATTTTCCATCATTATTCAGAATGACTAGAGTGAAAGATAGAGAGAGATCAGATAAAGCATTCATTGCAACATAAGACAAAGGACGATGCAAGGAAGCATCAGACAACTTGTTTTCACAGTATTTGGATGGGGAAGGATGTTTTGCATGTTGAATCGATGCTCAAAATTGTGATTCTTGTTACATATGTTAAGAGTGAAACTCTACACTTCCTATATCAGAGCACAGACATGGTGCAATGGACTTTTGCGGGTCTTGACACTGGATCAGAAGAGGTAGAGTTTCCCCATGTGTTGTATCCATAGTCAGATGGCTAGCCGGATCACAGATGGATCAGAGACCTCCTCTGAGCCTGATTCTAGAATATCTGCTCTGTGTTGAGTGCCAACTGTAAATCTGGAGCAGCTTTGAACAGGCTAGCGTGCAGGGTCTCATGGATCGCTTCCAGGGCAATAGATTCAGCCTGGACGCTCATAGAGAGAGTGAGCCAAGATACAGTATGTTAAAAAGTTTGCTAACTTGCCACTGTGTTTCAGTATACTTGTTTTACTTCCCCTGAAAGTCCTCCATCTTTCAAATACTGCCTTTCTTGATTCACAGAATGGTGGCTGCTGTTCTGTTGACAGATTATTTCCTCCTTTACAGGTCTGGACTTACTTGAGTTACATTCAGTTAGTGGTTCAGTCTCAACATTCACCTTCATCTCATTGAACATGAATTCACATGAATCCGTACCTCTTCATCTGTAATGTCAAACATAGTCGTGACACTAAACTGAACCCACGTTTGGCTAGTAAATATTTTGGATGGTTTTAGATAACTCAATAATCTGACAGAGCATTGAGACTGGTTAATTCTGTTTATTGCGATTTAAGAATAATCTTCCCACATCAGCAGCAGCCTGCCACACACTTCCTGTTCAAAACATTAACTGTGAGTAAATCCATAGTAATTATAGGATGGGTGGCATCTGCCTAATCCACTGCTTAAGTTCACACTCTTACTTAAGATACATTTAGGCTGCCCTGTAATTACTGTTGGCTCGTGTAAACATTGCTGCAATTCTTCCATCACCCTTAAGATTCGATCCTTGTTTAGCTGCTTTGGTTAGAATTTCTACATATAGTTTGGTGGTTTACCAGTTCCAGTGAATTTGGTGTCATTGCATTTATATTACAAATAGTCTATAACAGGAAAACCCCGTGTGGCAAAGTCTGAGTAAAAACAAAGGTCCTCTTCTTGTCAGAGAACATTTCCACTCCATTAGAGTTATCCTCAGACTGTCCTCATTGGCCTTGGTCACGGCTTTAGTGAGGAACTGGCTGAACTTCCTCTGTGGTCTAGTCTCACATTAATGACCATTAATTAAGATCTTCTCCAGGAACAGCCTCCAAAACTATAGCATACAGATCTACTGAAACATAAACATCAATGTAAAACTTGCTGGGAAATAAAGTCTCACAAGTATACCACTATATGAAAATATTCAGATTCACCCAACCCACAGTTTGGTCCACTTGTGCCGTTTTCCATGCTGACAAGCTTCAGTTCAAACACATAGACAGTCTAATTCAAGCATCTCTTTAAATCAGGGTCACTAGGAGCACTGTGGTGTCATCTCTCAGTCCCAATGGAGCTACAGCCACAAAAGCAGCAGACACTCTGGAATATGAGAATCTGCATGACTGCATGCACTTCAACAGTTCAATTCCAGTCAGACTAAAGCAATAATTTGAGTTTTGTAAACAACTGAAATCATACCAGTCAGGTTTTTGCATATTCAGACTAATAGCTCTAGATAATGTGTTTGTAGTTTGACTTTCTCCAGCACGTATGTATCTTAATCAGTCTACAAGTGGCCTCATTATTGTGTGCTCTGAAACACAGAGGTGTTAATTGTTTTAAGCTCAAATTATTATCACTAAAAATGGTAATCCATGGTGCTCAAAAATATTTTTGTGTGATTATTATCAATGTTGAAAACAGCTTTTATGCATCATGGACTGGCCTTTATTTGAAATGGAAATATTTAGCAAAATTACAAACATCTTACATTTTTCATGAATTTAATGCATCCTTGCAGAATCCAAATATTAAATTTCTATCAGTTTCTCCAAACTTTTGAACAGTTGTGTATACTTGGATAACCAGAAACACGTTGCTTGATTGATTTCACTAACCCATGACCATGTCTTCTCCTCCACAGATTCTTCTTCAGGGTAAAAATCCTGGTATATCATGGGAGTACACTCTATCCCATCCGGAGAAGAAGCACAACTATACCTGGTCCATGGTGCGCTCTGACTGTTCTGCGTCTTGTGCTGGGGGTGAGTGGATGCTGTATGTCCGGTAAATGTTTACTTGGTTGACTCAAGTGTTAGAGAGCAGAGTTTCTGTGGTTGTGTGTCGGTGAGGAAGGAAGTGTATGTGTGTGTTTGTCCTGGTCCATCAAATGCACCTTTGTGAGCAGAGTAAAAAAAAAGAGTGCACCCCTCCTTCCTCTAGACCTCCGAGTCACATTGGCTCATCTCTGTGATAGTGGCTCCTCCATTCACAGTCAGTTGTCTGAGTGTTGGTGGCAGACAGACAGCACTATGACATGCCCAGAGCACAGATCTCTATCTGCGCTCTCACACAGTTTCATTCATGCTTTTCTTTAGAACAGACCTCTGGGCCGCCCCTTGTGGCCTCTCACACTGACAGAGGCCCGGCTTTGTTTGCCACAACAGAAGCCACGCTACAGTACTGCCATTCATCCTGAGCTCCCATAATAATCCCCAGAAAAAAATATTCACGGACAGTGTGCTCCAAGCTTTCCTTTTCAAAAGATTGCTCAGAGGATGCATTATTTTATCGCGTGATAAAGACATATGTTAGGCCGGGTTAGAGAGATAGATCTTGGCAAAATATCCAAAGAGAGTAGTTGTGTTTATGCTCTCTATCTCTCTGTATCTCTTTCTAACTCTCTCTCAGGTCGGGTCTCAACGAAAGCCATTTGTTTGCAAGATCAGAACACGCAGGTCAACACTTCACTCTGCAACCCTGAGACCAGACCTGTGGTGGGCTCTCACCTGTGCAACACACAGCCCTGCCCTGCCTAGTAAGAGTCTGTGTGTGTGTGTGTTTGTGGGTGTGCTATTCTGACTTCCTTGTCTCATGCTTGTTTCTTTCCATTTTAGCTCCGTTTTAGTTCTTGGGTTTGAATTTGAATTGCTCGGGTAGTTGAATTGGAAGTTAAATTGGAAAGAAATAATATATAAATCCTAAACACAAGACCTTTTAAACTTCTTTAAATTTGTGATATAATGGCAATAGCAACAGATTGTTCTTTTTTTCTAGTATTGAAGTATTGAACATGCCACCATTTTTCTCAGTAAATATATTTCTAAAGGTGCTTTTGTCACTTTAGATTTTCACCAGATGTCAGTAACAACCCAAGTAATCCATACATACAAAGAAAACAAAACAAAACAAATACGTTTAGAAATTAAGTTATGTGTAATGAAATGGAATGACACAAAGAAAAAGTATTGAACACGCATACTGAAATTTATTTAACGCTCCGTACAAAAGCCTTTTTTGGTAATGACAGCTTCAAGATGCCTCCTGTATGGAAAAACTAGTTGCATGCATTGCTTGGGTGTGATTTTGGCCCATTCATCTACACAAACACAAACAATATTCAAATATTAAAAGTTCAGAGGGCCTCTTCTATGAACTCTGATCTTTAGTTCTTTCCATAGTTTTTCTATTGGATTTAAGTCAGGTGATTGGCTGGGCCATTCTAGCAGATTTATTTTCTTTCTTTCCTTGGCTGTGTGTTTGGGATTATTGTCTTGTTGAAATGTCCATCCTCGTTTCATCTTCATCATTCTGGTAGGACTGAACCAGCTAATATTAATTTCCACTGACAAGGGTCAGGATTGCTTTCTAATTACTGATTGACTTTCTATGCCTTTTTGCACCTCCCTTTTTTCCATGTGTTCAATACTTTTCAGCAAATTTTTCAATACTTTTCACCTTTAGAAATATATTTACTAAGAAAAATGGTGACGTGTCCAATACCTATTTTACCCGCTGTACAGTACATCATTGTGAAACAGAAAAAGAAATGTAGGGTGGGTACCTGGTTTTGTCAGTTGGTTGTTGATTGGATAGAGGCAGATCTGAATGAAAGCTTGCAGTTGATTGTAAAAAAAGGGACGGTTTTAAGTGGATTCAATGATTGGAGAAATCTGTCATATGTCACTACTTTCACTCAGATGTCACAATATGGAAAAAAAATCTACTTTTGTCATTTTCACTGTAAGATCAAGTTATGACATAGTCATTAAAAATCACAACGTCAAAAAAAGTAGCCATATTTATGAATGAATCACGCACAGTAAGAACAATAACAAGCATTTAGAAAACAAATCATGGATTTTGATTTCATGCTGATCTCAAATTTTTTTTTTTTAATTTAAATGTTTTTCTTTACAAACCTTCCCTTTCCAGCTAAAAATGTATTTAAATTGCATTTCATTTTAATTCAACTTCCGTCATTTCGAACCAGTTTGCTACTTCCATTCAAATTCAAAAATGTTATTGAAAATGGTGTACAACCCTGCTTTCCAGTGTTATATGTGGGCACGGTGCCCTGGTTTGTCTTTGTGAAATCAGCTGTGGTGGCTTCAGCATGAGCAGAACCCAGCATAAAGCTCTGAGAAGTCACATTCTTCCTTGGTTTCTTTTCTCTGTTTCATTCCTTAAAGAAAACAGGATTAACGAAGCCTCCAGACAGGGACTGAATGAACCCTTATTGCCCAAACTCCAGCTCCAAGCCACAGCCTGCCACACACGCATCTCTTAAATTATACAAACTCAAACCCACATACATACATAAACACACCCGCTTTCACAATAAGGCACATATACACACACAAATACTAGTCTCTCATTCTGTCATGTCTTTTTGTTGACTACAGTGAATTACTACTACTATTAGCCATATTTATCAAAGGATCCCACTATGTTTACAATGAGAGTTATGAGTGAAAAGGATAAGTGTTATGTTTGGATTGAGGAAGATAAATTGAAAAAAAAGCACCTTACAGAAGTTGATGAATGAACGGATAGAGGCATTTTACTGTGTGAAAAACATGCTTAATGATCCTTTAGCATGGAAAAAAACCCGAAAAGCAGAGACCGTCTCTCTCTAAGGACCCTGGAAAAAAAATTCTCAGTCTAGGTGTCAGAAACGTCCTCTAGGCTCTGCTCAAAACAGCCTTTCTCTGGCTGTCTCTGGCTGAAGTCAATCTGCCGGTCCATCTTCCTTTTGAGAGTCCTGCTGCCCTTCTTACAAGAGCAACACTCAGCTCGACTTGATCTACTGATCTCTTGCCTTACAGAGGCATCTACATACCCAGCATCCCTCACTTGCCAGTGTGAAAGGCATTGATACACCATTCTGGGGAACTCAGATAACAAATCACCCCTCCTGGCTTTCCTCCCTTCAGCCTTCTCGTTCTCTCTTTCTCTCTGGCCTTGCATCGTGTGAAATGTTGGCTGCGACCGATTATAATGTGCGGGCTATGGCGAGGCGATGCTAAAAGGGGAAATCAAGACCATATGATTGTTTCCTTACAGCAACAAGCTCTAACCGATTTGGCTTGTCCCATTCAAAGCCTGACAAATAGTCCAATAACAGTGTAATTGAAAACAACGGCAGGGTTGACGGGAGAGCAGCGTGTCTGCGGCGGTGCTGGATATGTAGAGACAGACTACACAGGTTCCCATCACTCACCACCAGTGTCTGCCTGTAACCCTAAAACACTGTAGCCTGGTGATAGGCTTTGATTACCAGTAGAGATTACTAATGATCCCAGACTCCTTCTGTTGGCGTCTCAACTCAATGACATCACCATCCTGTGGTACCATCTGCCGTACCTACATTGGAAAAGCTATTAAAGGGATAGTTCCTCCAAAAATGAAACTTCAGTCACCATTTAATCATTTAATATGTCATTTTTTAAAACTGTATGTCTTCTGCTGAACACAAAAGAACATATTTTGAAAAATGTTTCGTGAAAAGTCAGTGTTTCAGTCTTTCTTAACAAAAATATCTTCATAATATTTTGTTTTGAGTTCTGCAGAAGAAAGAAAGTCATACAGGTTTGGAACGACATGAAGGTGAGCAAAAGTTTTCATTTTCATCCCTTTAAGTGCTTTTAAAATGTAGGTACGAGTACTGTATAATATTAAATCCTAAATGGCCTTGTGCTTTTTCTACTCTCTTCATGAGATTCCCACCATTCAAAATGGATTTTCTTCTCTCGGTGTAGGTCATACTGTAAGTGTGTTTATTGTTCAGACAGACAGGTCTTAAATGCCACAGTTACTAATGACTTCCCCCACTGTATGCAGAGCTGAGTCTGTTCCCCTCCATACTGAATGACATCACGGCCTTATGATATCGACTACAGATTCCGGAACATTATTTGTTTGAGGCATTATGTGCTTTGATTTATGACTGCTGAAAAGAGCGAAAATAAAAAATGGGTGCAGGAAAGGGAAAATAAATAGACTTTTGGAAACACTTCCAGAAAAAGCATGGGCATGTATTCAAAACAGGAGAGCTAGACAGAAGCTTCTGCTTATCTTTCCAGCAAATATCTTCAGTGTTGACAAGTCTGCCCGTGTTTTATTATGGAGCAAGAGAGGCCGCATCCCTGTGAGAATTGAGCTCGTCTAGCTGGCCAGGATTCGAGCGCTAATCTCCGGACTATAGCCTACAGGATTCAGTCTGACGACGTGCTCCCGGATGCAAACGCTGCCCTGCTGCTTCTGTGAAGCATGGAGCGCGGTGACTTCAAACACGGGCTGGGCCCAGAAGCGGCCAGCTTGATTTGTTCCCTAAAATGTCATGAAAAGATAAATGCACATGCCTTAAAGTCTTTTGCAGTGCCCTCTGAATATTCCTTCTTTACTTTTGGTTTCTTTGTTGTGTTGCATGATTGCATGTTTGCTTTTCTGTTTTTCATGCATTGCTTTTCAATACCATACAACCAAACATAGCTAAAGGGGTTAGAGTACATGCTTTGGTCTGTTTAAAGTAATATTTGTAGCAAAAATGCAAAATGTCGCGTGGGTTTAGAAAAATACATGGTTCTCTTAGTGCTCTTAAACTTACAAATGCTTCCAAACCAAAACCATTCCCCAGAGAGTGCTAAAAATTCAGCCTTTGTCTCGCGGTACAGCCAATGGTAGCTTAAATTTCATTGAGTGATTTGCAATGAGTATCTATTATGGGTGCATCATTCTGGGTAGACATGGAGAAAATGCCAGCGAAATCAGACCATATCCGGAAATGTGAAGCAGTCTGCAGTATTGTCCCCAAAAATATGTCTTATTTAATTGTATGGCTTGAAATATGCAAGTTATTGAAAGATTTCAGAAATACAAAATTAAAACAAGCGCCAGCAGTGGTTTGCAGTGAGGCACGACAAGTCAGCTCCTTGACCAATGACACATTGTCATTTATGTGGCGAGGAGAAGATGAGGGGGAGTGAAAAGGCATATTGTGCTGTGGATCGTGTTTCTTCCCTCAATTAAAATAGCAGTTTAACCATCTCCCTCCAATTTGTCAGATGGCTGGAGAGAAAATGAAAGGATTTTTCTCAGCTCGGTGGCTCAGGTCTGTTTGAGTGGTTGGGTGGAACTGGGTCTTCTAAGAAGTCGACCCGGGGCGTCTGTCCGGAGTTGCGGCTACGACTCTCGTCATAGCTGTCATTTGCTCTAATCTCTCCCCAGACTGCCCAGCTCTATTTTAAAGCCTCTTTTCATCCACAGCCAAGAGAAGCAAGGACAGAGTTTCAATCTGAGCACTGGAACCAAGCTTCTCAGGCAACTAGTGATGAGTTTTACAGCTTTTTGTTTGTCTTTTAGACATAAATACACTCTAAATTTAGTCAGTATTTTATCATGTCATATCCATTAACAAGTTATATTCAAGTTAACCAAATTTCCATTATTTGTAGTCCACAAAAACAACATCTTATTTGATGGACATTTTTTTTCAATGTCAATGTAATTTTACACGAGTGTTTAGGGTCGGTAAAAGTTTGGGTTCAGTAGGATTCAGTAGGTTTAATTTTCGAAAGAAATATATTTTAATTCAGCAAGGATGCATTAAATTGATCAAAAGTGAGATTAAAAACATGAATGTTATAACATTTCTATTTTAAATAAATGCAGTTAGAAATTTTTATTCATAATAGAAATGCTGAAAAAGCAGCATAGCTTTTTTCATTATTGATAATATGAAATCCTAAAGTAGTAAATCAGCATATTCAGAAAAAAAACAACTACATTTAAAAATATATAAAATAGAAAAAGTGCAGGGCGAATTTTTTTTTATTGTTGTAACGTTTTGCAATATTACTGTTTTTACTGTATTTTTGATTATATAAATGTAGCCGTGGTGAGCCAAAAGTTAAAAACATTAAATAAATAATAACAAAAGGAATGACATCAGACTTTTGAATGGTAGTGTATTTATTAGTTTATTTAAACATATACCAACATTTAACAAAATATGTAAATACTGTCCTTGTTGCAAATCTGTGCTGAATAATATATGTGACCGTGGACCACAAAACCAATCATAAGGGTAAATTTTTCGAAATTGATATTTATACATGATCTGAAAGCTGAATAAATAAGCTTTCCATTGATGTATGGTTTGTTAGGATCTGACAATATTTGGCCGATATAATATTTAAATATCTGGAATCTGAAGGTTGCAAAAAAAATCGAAATATAGAGAAAATCACCTTTTACTTTGTCCAAATGAAGTTCTTAATAATGCACATTACATACCAAAAATTACGTTTTGATATATTTACAGTATGAAATTTACAAAATATCTTAATGAAACATAATCTTTACTTAATGTCCTTATGATTTTTGGCATAAAACAATAGATTGCCCATAGGGGGGCACTGTTGCAATTTCACAAATATTGTGTGGAATCACTCATATTTTATGAGTATTCAGAAAGAAGACATTGATGCATGCCAACGGTTCTTAATAATATTGCTGTAGTGAAACTGATGAATCTATTACAGAAACTTGGAATGGAATTTTGTAATGTGCATGTTGCAGAATTAGAAATCATATTCATGAGCTCTCTTGAGCGTCTCTAATACTTAAATTCTTAGGCCGGAAACTCCAACGTAAAGGATAAGTGCATGTTTGTATATGCCCATTATAGCCCACAGGAGAGGGTGGGGTGGGGTGGGGTGGGTGCAGAGAAATGTTTGTGGTTTCTTCATTAGCCTTTCCATCCTGTGGTTTACAGAGAAATAATATTGCTCATAATCTAATAAACATCACATTATGCAGATTTGTTTGAAGAAGGCTCTCTGTGTGTATGCGTCTCACTTGTCTGTACCATATGGGTGTAAAATGTTCTCTTCCATGTTAAAATGGGCTGAAACGTTCAAACACGAGGTTCATGTCTGAAGGTCAAATTGTTTGTCTTGACAGTTGGACGACAGGTAAATGGGGAGTGTGCAGTAGAACATGTGGAGGTGGGCAGCAGACGCGAAACATCCGTTGCATGAGGAAGGTGACGTACCAGCGGGAGGAGGTGGCGGCTCACTCCTTATGTCCAGTAATGGCTCCGGCCCAACTACAGCCCTGCAACACACAGGCATGTCCTCCGGAGTGGAGCACCGGCATCTGGTCACAGGTATGTTTACATAAACATGTAACCTACATAACAGTCCCTCCACTGGAATTAATAAGATGTCATCACTAAAGTCAATAGAAATCGAAATCTTTTGCAACATTATAATAATGTCTTTACTAGTTCAAATAAATTGTGTTTTGTTTGAAACAAAGTATGAAACAATGTATGAAACACAATAGTCATATTTCATGCAGATTATGTTATCCTTTTGTAAAATCCCACATTAAAAAAGCCAGCTCTTTAAGAGCACTAGCAGTGCATTTTGTCTTGTTTTGTTGTAATAATTGGTTTGTCTCCCTTTAAAATATTCCATCCTGTATGATAACGTTATATAAATAAGTATAACAATTTTTTTTTTTTTTTTTAAAATTAACTTCAAGTCAGCCTCATGTACAATAAACCTAATGTAAGCTAACTCTCCTTCCTTCCAATCCCTGTTCATTTTCTTGCCATTGTGTAAATAATCAAGTTAAAATGAATAAAGTTTAGTTGTCTGAGCTTGACCAGAACATGTTTCTGAAATTCTGCTATACACCCTTTTATAGCAATCCTTCCCTAAATTACAACACAAGTGTATTACATTTTGAAAAGTGACCAAAATATGAGGTGAAGGTTTGAGATGCCCAGAACAACATAATAGACATCGTTCAGTATGTCACATCAGTGCTGAAACACTACTGCCCCCTGCTGCTATTGCATATGTAACACATTGTGCTCCATATGTCTTATCTGTTGCATTGCTTTCATTAAGAATCTGTTCTGCGTGTATTGGACTTCTAAAAGTGTTCTCTCTGAAACTTTAGTGATGTTGGAAAGTGTAACTTTAGATAAATGACTACTTCACACATGGTTTAATCTAATATTTTGTAATAACTTTTGCTGTTGCTACTTGTGTATACTTTAAGTTTCCAAGTATACACACAGAAGCCAGAAAATGTTGAAACGTTTCCAGAGTTTATTTCAACATTAGCATCAATGCTGAATTCTTTTACCCTTTTGTCAGTCTAATCTTATGTAATATGTTAAATCATAAATCCTTGAGTTGATTTTGCTGTAGTAGTTGTCGATATTGACTGAATTCCTCCTAAAGGTCAGGTTGAGTTCGCACCGCCTGTCTCCAGAGTTCATATCAACTGTTGTTTGAGGTGAACTACATGCCACTGTGACCTTTACAATGTTTAAACTAACATCACTCACCACACGAGGGTAACTCTCTCTCTCTCTCTCTAACAAAGTATTGAGATGAAATTTTGTTATTGACCAAATCTCTCTTCTCTCCTCCATAATTTGCTAAATTCTTCTCTCTCTCTACAATGTGATTTCTCTATTTGTTTTTCTTAAGACCTGTGGGCGAGGGTTGAAGAAGCGCAGTGTTTTCTGCAGGAGCACTGATCCAGGTGCCAGAGCTGTGGTGGTGCCTGACAGCATGTGTAAATTACACCTGAAGCCCAAAGCCCAGGAGACATGTGTGCTGAGCCGCTGCCCCAAGAATGAGCATCTTCAATGGATAACTACCGCCTGGGGAGAGGTAAGGCCCCTCATAGGAATATCAAAGGTTATGTAGAAGCATCTACACAAACAGTACATACTGTATGTATCATGCATATATATTCACCCATTTAGCCCCAATGAAGAAACATTCATGTGCATATTAAAGAGACATTTTCATGGAAATCTCATAATGCTAAGTTATATCCATATTCAGACAGCATACAAGCCATGGCAAAGTTCATTGCAAAGTTCTTTTTTGTTATTCACTTTAAGGGTAAAAAAAAGTTTGAATCACTTTTGCTGCGATATACTGTTAATGAACATCCCGATGATTCCATGTAAACATGTGCTGCAGGCTTTAATCAACATGAGAAAACAGCAGCTAAGAAAACATTTGATCACAGTGATGTTCAAATCACGTCACATTAATATTAGTGCTTTACACAATAGTTTTAGCAGCCTTACTGTATTAAAAATGAAAAAAAAAACATGTTGCTTCCCATTAGAAATACTACTTACATTTCAGAAAGCAGCTTTCTAGTGTGTTCATGTATTTACTTGTGTCTGACCTTGACAACTAATCAGAAGAAATTACCTGGAACATTTTTCCATGCCAAAGTAGTCAGAGCCAGAGAGCACAGATGCCTATTGTATAATTTTGTTCAAAATGACATCACACCAGTTTGTTTATATGACTGTATGACAGGACACATTGCTAGAATTCGCTACAGAACTTTTGCTCAGAATTTTTGCCTGATTTACAGTCTAGGGTTAACGCTATAGTTGCCAAAAGTCAAAGCCAGTCTGCAGATTTAAGTCGACAGATTTCACTTAAAATCACATAGAATGTGATAGGCTCAGATTTTTTTAGCTTCAGACTATAATTTGATGTTGTGGGTCAATTTTTGTTTTCATTTATTATGGTTTTCCTAGTGAAGAGGCGAATGTTTCTGCATGAGTTTGTTGTGTTTGAATTGACTTGAAAGTCTGAGAGTGTGTGATCCTCAGTTGTATGATGAGCAGTTTTTCCTTCCATTTACAAACTCAGCATGTGTTTGATTCCTAGTTTTAAAAAATGTCTTTATATTTAAAAAGTAATTTAGTGTATCCCAGCCTTACGATGTTTATTCAAAAACAATAATTTGATTTCAGACAGCTAAGTGGCACTTTGTGTTCTGCAGTTGTACTTTAGTATTCCTCTCCTCTCCAAACTAGCAGCATTGTTAACCGTTGCTACGGAGGAACGAGTTGATCTTGTAGCGAGGTGTCAGGAATATTTTTGTGCACATATTTATTTGTTTATTTACCTTATTATCTGATTGTCCCTTTGTTTAATGCAGTGTTCGGCCTCCTGTGGAGCAGGAGTAAAGAGAAGAGAGCTGCAATGTGGGGAAAAAGACTCCCAAGGAGGCTACACAGGGTACCCTTCAAGGAGGTGCAGGAACCTCCGCAAGTCCCAAGCAGACCTTGAGCAAGCTTGTAATAATGGCCCCTGCCCAGAGCCCCCAGCTCCCCAGCTTCTCCAGCCTGGCCCAGACAGGGGTGGTGCTTCCATGACTCAGGGGTGGTACTCCTCTCCTTGGCTGCAGGTATGTGCAACTAGCTCATCACAACCAATCAGGGTGCTGTTCTGTTTCTATTCTGCTAGACATCTAATCTTCCTGTCCTGCCTGTGTGTTTTTCAGTGCACGGTGTCCTGCGGTGGTGGGGTGCAGACACGTAGCGTTCAGTGTCTGAGACAAGGGCGTCCAACAGTGGGCTGTTTACCTCATCAGAGACCCATAAACTCACGGGCTTGCAATACACATTTCTGTCCTGGTCCAATCCCAATCCCAGTCCCTGTCCCACCTCCCTCACCTACTCTTAAAGGTACAAGCTGATTTACCTTTAAATGTTCATTTATTGATTTAGAAGACACTTAAATCCAATGTACACTACCGTTCAAATGTTTGAGGTCAGTGAGACTTTAATAAAATATTTTCTTATTCCAACTAGAATTTTCCACAATTACTGTAAAGACATTACAAATTACAGTATAATATAACATAACATTGTTGTAAAAAAAAAAAACTCTTTTAAAGTTTATTTTTATTAAAGAATCCCCAAAAATGTGGCTTAATGTTCACAGAAACATTAATCACCACAGCTGTGATACTAACAAGACATTTTTTTTAAGCACCAAATCAGCATATTTGTAGGATTTCTGATTTATTCTGACCCCTAAACATTTGGACTTTAGTGTATATATTTTATTACATTTAGTGTGTTATCTGTTTGTGTGTTCCTGAGAATCAAACCCAAGACTCGGGTGTTGTAGGTAATACTTGATCAAATATATTTATCCTAAAGAGGTATTAACATGAGATATGCTTCAGTACAAACTTACAAGATTTGCTTGGAATAGAACTGAGAAGAAAGTGAAATTGAGATGGAATTGTGAAATTGAGATGATTTTTTTGTGTAGTTATCAGTGTCTTGACCTGAAATGGGCTGCCAGTGAAACGAGACAAAGAGAAGTGAAGTATGAGTTGTATTCTGAATCATTTGCAGAGGTTGTGATGGGCATGTGGTCCAGTCGGCTAGTAAAGCTTTATAATCTACAGGTCAAAAGATTTTCGATAAGGAGTTGTGCAGCAGATTCAAGTATGGATGGTCTGATCTTCTTCAAGTTGTATATAAATCTTCATGACCAGACTGTCTTCACAATAAGAAATGAAATGTAGCTGATCTACTCTCATTGTTAGATCCCTCCCTTCCTTGCAGTTATAGAAAACAACCAGGAAATTGACTGTTGGCTCATGGATCAAACCAGCAACCTTTGGTTGCAATCCCTGAGTTTGAACACTAGACCACTCCAACTTTTACCTCAACTCTTATCTCACTCGACAGTACCTGTAATGCCTGAATAGGCTTACCACTGAATGTTTATTGGTTATGAACTCTCATATCTTGTTCTGTAGCTCAGCTAGTGGAGCATGAAGTTAGTAATGCCATGAGTTGGATTCTCAGGAAACATATACTGATAAAATATATTGCTTTAGATAAAGCATATGCCAGTTGCATAATGCATGTATATTTCACACAGCCTCAGTGTTAATTGTTGTTGCTGCTTTGTTTACATATGTATCATATGCAATTATCAAGCTTGATAAACATCAGTGGTGTTTACACTTATTCATTATGTAGTGGGAAAAACAATTCACTTTTTACTTGTTGATTTGAAACCACATTGGTAGGTCAAATGACTGTCTGCCATGATTTAAATAAGAAACTGAAATACATTGTGTGATTAAACAATATAATTTAAATGAACAAATCATAATCGTCATATACTGTGCACAGCTTAATTATAATGCTAATTAAAACATAAAGATCTCTCCTCCACAGAGAACAGAAGTGTGTATAATTGTTTATTCTCATGGGAGAACTGAGTTTGAGGGCCTTTAGAGCGTAGGTCAGGTCCTTATCGGTATGCCGGTGCAGTATTTCCAAGTGCTTTGCAACATCCCCACAATGTCTCTATTCAGAGTAAACAGCACTTACAAAAACACTGAGTGTTTGTGTTAGCACTGTTGTTTTTAAGGGTTAGAATAAATAATAGTCATTATGTGTCTTTCCATTAACAGAAGACCAACCTTGCATCGACATCTTCAGCTGGTGTCATCTGGTGCCTCGGCATGGTGTTTGCAATCACAAATTCTATGGTCAACAATGCTGCAAGTCCTGCTCCGCCAAAAGACAGTAAAGCAGAAAATCTTCCCATGAGCCTCTTCCCTGACTCAGATCTGTAAATCATTGGCATACAGATAACCACTATGGACGAAGTTGATATTTGCGAGATGTGGTAAAGAGGCATTCCAGTGGACCATGTCTTGAGAGATGATGAGAGCCTGGTATCGAGGAACTCAAGAAACTCTGTACATTGGAAAACTGCGCCTGGTTCTGGCTTCATCAGTAGAATTATGGTTCTTCGATAACCAATCTGCAGACCATTTTTATTGTAAATATCTCTGCTTGTTCTTTTATGATTGGATATGTGACCAGAGTTTAAAGCCATTAATAGACTTCCATCATCAGTTCATTTGTATGCTACATTGAAGACCACCAGATGAACATTGGTGTGACTTTGAAGTCATTGGTGAAGTACTGTAGAATTTCTGTCAAGTCTTTGAGCTCCAGGCGAACCCATGAGACAGAATGTTTACCAGCAGATCTGCACAGAACTGAGGGATGATTCACACAGCGTTCCACAGCACTGCTTTTTAATAGTTTCAACTATGTATACATGTCCTCGATGGTTGTCTGTTGCTTTATGTCTTACTGCCTTTTTAACCTCTTGCATGTGAGTGTTTTTTTTTTAAAGACAAGTGTCAAGTAAAGAGAAGTTGAATGTTTGACACAGCACAGCTCATAAATGTCAGTTTCAAAACAGTGGACCAATCAGAGGAAACCAGGGGCAGGACAAACATCAGTAAAAACTGTTCATCATTTGTTGGGGGGAGAGTTTAGATATGGCCACTGTGATTTTATTGTTACCTTAATTTAAAAAAACGGTATATTTCACAGTGAACAGCTCCTCAGCCTGTAATAATTTAGTCTAAAGGTGTGGTCACATTAGTGAAATATTTGTGACATTTTGCATCAAAATTGTCCATTGTCTAAGTTAAGCAGTGTAGTTATGTTTGAAGCACTGCTCACACAGAAGTCACTTTCAAACCGAGCAAATTGATTTGCTGGTCGACGCAACAAATCTATGTTTCACAACTTGAACCTGTTACAAAATCTGCATGCGGAAAACTTTCTTCCTCATGGAAAAGTCTTGATCGCGTGGATTCCTATTGAAATGACTGGAATTTGCTGAACAACGGTAAATGTGACCACACCTTAATACCGCCTGCTTTACATGAATGCTTTAGTTTGAATAAGTGAATCTGTTGAATCAGTGTTTTGGTGCAATGAGAAGTGCAGCGCACATTCTCATTCCATCATCTTTTTTCCCCCACAAAATAATTAAACATATATATTTTATAAGTTCATGTGTTTACTTCACTATAAAAACACTTTGTTCTTGTATATGAACTAACTTCAACTTTTCCTCCTATCAAGAGAGCATCCACATCTCCACCATGCAGGCTTCTGATTTTAATATACATTAACATGCATCAGTTTTCTTAGTGAAACTGGTGTGACCTGTAAGGTTGAGTCACAATCCCTCTGATCGCCACAGAAGACTAAAGAAGACAAGATAGATTTATCATTAATGAAGATCAGTGCTTCTGCTGAAATATATAGTGGGTCCATTGACAGATCAACTAAGTTTGTGTATGACTGCCAGTATGTGTGTGAAATTTGTCTGCAGCTCATGCAGCACTGTCTCCCACGAGGTGTACGAGAGGGCTGAGCTCGTCCCAGATGTGTGTCAGAGAGAGTAGAGTAGGTTGCTCTCAGTCACTTTGTAGGGACCAATTAGTGTGCAGGAGTGAGTGTCAAGTTCAGGAGGAGAAGCTAACAAACCCAAGCCTCTCAGGACTTGGGACCTCATCTTGCTTTACTTTGTTAGTGCTCTTCCTCTCTTTCTGTTTGCTGCAGTTGTTGGGCCACTGTTTTGTGCTTAACCGAAGAGTGGAGTCTCACCTTAGCAATCCTTTCCCAGGGTTCAGGTATGACGGTCCTGCTCTGACAATAAACATTGGAGCAGATGGCACATGAGGTGTAGCAAAAGCACTCATTCTGTCCTCATTTCATTCCAAACACTTCATTAACAGTCCCCAACCCCTAGAAGGGACATTTGCATACACTAATAAGGGCAAAGGGTGGCTTTTAAAAGTAGATGTTGCACTGCAGGGTGTTCTGTCCTTTTTTTTCCTGAACCATTTTATAGAGTACTTTCGTTTATTAGTTGTATAACTTCTGGATCTCCATTAGTTCTGTCTCTTACAGACTATTGGTCTCTTACAGTATGTTTCATTTGTTCAATACTTGACTTTAAAAGTGTTCCTAATCACGAACAAATGAAAAAAAAATACATAGTTTAGCCTTGTTGTGATGTTACGTATGTAGTACAATTGTCTTTCATCACTGTCTGAATTTAAAAAGTGTGTAATTTATTATTTGTCAAAAATAGTTCCTGGGCTACAGTGTTGTCTGGAGAGGAGCTCTCTGTATAATAGCACAATGTAAGTGTGATATTTAATATTTTCACTGAAAGTTTTATAATAAAAAGTATTTGATTTACTGTATTCCTCTAGTGACACTTTTTACACTAGTGCTTGGAGAGATTGAGATGAGTACAGGAAGCCTTTGAATGATGAAAATGCTGCAATGTTTAAGGAATGAAAAATGATGTGCTGTCATCACAACAAATTACTATGAACATCAAGCCAGAAGCAAAGTGGATTTTAGACAAAATACTCCCTAGCATATTATCGACAAGGAAAACAGACTTGTTCTCTGTGCAAATATAAAACGTTATTTAAAATGTGCCACTAAGGGCCAGACATAATAATATAACAAGCTATAAACACATAAAAAAAAGCATCTGATACAAATAGCAATTTTTCCCAACCAACTGTAACATTAAATACCCCAAACATTCACATTCCTCAGTTTACTCTTTGTGTTCCAGGCAAAATGTTCCTGCATGTACTAAATGCCCTAGTAAATCACATTGAGTTTGCTTAAGTCCTCCCTCGACACTCTTGAATATCTTTTCCTCCTCATAATATGCATGCATTTGTCATTTGTGTAATATTTCTTAATTTCCTGTGTGTACAATTATTTGTGATAATTTCTGACAGCATCGAGAGACTCGTAAAAGAAAGGAGCAATTCCTCATCCGTGTCACTGAATGCACAGACACTGATTATGAAGACTGAATACCAAGCACGTCTGTGGCATTTCTATATCCTCTTGTGCATGGTGCAAACTCTCTTTGTTTCTCTCTCTCCTTGCCTGCTCACACAAACACGCACACATCTCTTTACTCTCTAGAATTCACTGTGTCACTTCAGCTCTGGCAGTATGATGCTTCTTTAGAGTACGCCTCACTTCTGACAGGCTTTCTAATCACATCTTAACAGGACACTGGCCATGAGCACTCTCTCTTTCACTCTTTTACAGCTCTCAGATGAAGTGCGAGCTGTCATCTCTGCCAGACATATCTCCAATCATCTGCTAAAGGATATCATCCAGCATTCACTCTGTGCCCCTGTGGACAATACATCACTTAAAGGGTGAATGGACATGTGAGGGATCCTATAGAACAGTGATTCACAACAAGTGGGTCACAGGTCCATTCTGAACATAGGACAGCAGAGAAAATACTGAACACACGTGATAAACTGCAACTATCCATATAATTGTGTATTGTTAAGGAAACAAATACAATATAAACTTTTAAAAGGTTTCACTTCGCATATGTTTTGTTGTTTGACAGAGTGTGCTTAGTCATCGCAGAAAATCTGTCACTTTTTGTCTAAAAATGTACACAAATAAAAATCTACGTCGTTGCGTCAGGTTGCCTCGCCCATACAGATATCTCATTGGATCACTATTGGATCACGGTATTATATTAGTAATCAAATATGGATGGTAATTCACAGGTTGTGAAAGTGTAGAATCGGATATTATTTGATACATACCATCAACTTTTTTTGAAGAAAAATAAATAAGCGTCATGGCAGTCATGACACCTTAAAGGTATGTGTTTTATGCTTTATTTGCCATTGGAAGAGTGAAATCCAGTAGAAATAGTGAGAACTGGTCCACGGGCAAGTCTAATTGGCTTTTTGTGATTAATCACGTTGAGTTATTCACGCGCAGTGTTGACCTGCTTGTTGTGTCCCTTGAGGTCCTTGCCTGGTACTTTGCATATTATCAGTCCTTGATTTGATTTTATGGACATGTGTGTTTACTTTTGTACTATACACAGTTTTGGTAATGCATTAGGGACACAGGGCTTAACGTACTGTTTGGCATGGTGTTTGCAAGTAGGAAATTGAGTTATCTTCCGCAGCTTTTGTGGATGAATGGTCAAATACATGAACAAAAATGTATATATATATATATTCCTGGAGGGCTACAGCTCTGCACATGAGTCCCAACCCTATATATATATATACACACAGTCAGTTATACCTTAAATCACTGGTCTCAAACTCAATTCCTGAGCTCCAACCCTAATCAAACACACCTGATCCAGATAATCAAGATATTCAGGATTACTAGAAACTTTCAAGCAAGTGTGTGTTGGAGCTGGTTGGAGCTAATTTCTGCAGGAATTGAGTTTGAGACCACTGCCTTAAGTGGATGTTAACAATTGGAAAACGTGTGTCAGTATATTGGATATATGCACTAGAGTGATAGCGGCCTCATATAAATGCCTGCTGCTTTCTGTGTTCTAATCAAATAATGAAAGAAAATGATTTGGGCTATTATTTTTGTTTGCAGCAGGATCAGAATGTTTTAACTGGTGACTAATTTTTGTGTTGCAGCAATCTTTTCCCCCAGTAATAATAGCTATTGTGATGCATTGTTATGAAGTAAAATTACTCATTTCATAATATCCAACATATTGGACTCCTTTGTTAAGTGTAAACTGATCTAGAATCACAATTGCATTCATACAGAAACCTTACTCAGACAAGCATCCTTCTCCATGTCTGCAATGAAAGAAAAAAAGATTGAGGCTATAATTTTTGTTTGCTGCAGTATCAGAATGTTACAGTTTTAACTGGTGACTTATATTTTGGTGCCGCAGCAATCTTGTTCCCAGAAATATAAACTATTGTGATGCATGTCATTGTTATGAAATAAAATTACTAATTTCATAATAATAGTTAACATATTGGACTCCCTTGTTAAGTGTAAACTGATCTAATCACAGTTGCATTCATACAGAAACCTTATTCTCACAAGCATCCTTCTTCATGTCTGCACTTCTTTTCCCATTTCTTGCTTTTTTACACATGCGTACACACACACCCTTTCTCATTGACTCTGTGGGAGAATTTCAGCGTAGGTTATTTCGGGAGGATTAAAACGTCAGTGTGGGTTTAGATTGCTGTGATTGTGTCTAGGCTCTGGAGCGGGGCTCATTTGTAGCTGTCAGTCGGCATTGGCCTTTTCTCAGTAATGTAAAGATGGCAGTCTCCATGGCCCCGTTTGTCGCTGCAAGAGCGATCTCGCAGATTATCATCTCAAAGGGACTGATAGCGGCTCGCTCCACCTTTGTGTGGCTGCCTCTCCAGCTGAGCGGAAGACCCCCGACCCCCACAGTCTCAACTCCTGAAAGCTCTGCGACTTTGAAAAGTTTTACTCGTGGCATTAAAACCCTGTCAGAAAGTCTATATGGGGAGATTTGTGGAATGCCACCCACATTTTACAGGCTTTTGGGGGGAAAGAGGGCTGTTTAATGGAGCTTGACAGATCTCATAACCTGCCCAGTACAAATGGTTTTGTGGTAACGTCTCAATTAAGTGGTTTTACTCAAGGCAATACAATTATTTATCTGGCTATTTTGGGCTGTACCAACAACAATATTTTTAAGGGTCAGATCAGGTGGAAGGAAATACAGTTGCTCCTTAAAGGGAAAAATGAAATTTCTTTCATCTTTTACTTGCCTTTGTGTTGCTCCATTCTGACTTACTTTCTTCTGCAGAACTCAAAAGGAAAAATTGAAAGCTGTTTTCTTTGCTCATGTCCATGCCTTTACATAGAGACTTAGGCTTTCAAAAATACTTCAAAAAGGATGCAAGAGTACCATAATAAGAGCAGTCCATAACTCGTGCTATATGCAAAGTCTCCTGCAGCCGTACTATACATTTGTGTTTGAAACAAATCTGAGTCACTAAAATCAGCTAACAATGTTGACACCCTCGCTAACTCTTCTTGGCTCACTGATGAGAGAAGCATATCTGAATCATAAAAGCATTGTTATTTTGAGTCATATTATTGTAATTAATCAACTGATCTGATCGGAAGATCATCATTGAAAAATTACTTAAATTTTGGACTTTTTCTTATAAAACACCATTGAATAATTTAATGAGACATGAAATGTAGCACACGTGTCACATAGACTGCTTTCATGATGCTTTTATCTTGTTTTTGTGTCTTTTTTTGAAGCTTAAAAGCTTCAGTTTATTCGATTGGATGCAAAAGATCACTGAAAACCAATTGTCGTCACATTTTCTCCTTTCGTGTTCCACAGAAGAAAGCAAGCAATATGGGTTTGGAGTAAATGATGAGAGAACTATCCCTTTAAGGTAACAACTGAACATTTGCACATAATTTGCACAGACAGAGATAAAGGAGCTAGATGTATTGTGGCACTGAGATTGTATTCTCACCTTATCAAACTTAGAAAGCACTGGGATCAGAAGATGTATCCGTCATGCTGACTGAAATGAAAATTACTATTTCTAAAATTTCCTTTCAGCCTTGCTCTTTTGCCCCATATCCCATTGCGAAAATCCAGTCAGAGATGCTCAGACACAGCATGATAGAACACAATTACAGTTATTATTTATCTTATTAGCTTCTAATTTGAAGTCTGCACGTCTTGTTGAGATTGTACAAAGTCCCAAAGTATCCCTCCTTATGTCCCCTTTCTTTCACTTCCCACACACATAGACGGCTAAATAGTGGAGACATGGAAGTGCAATGTTGGCACTTCAAAAAGAGAAGTCCACGAACCTCCTTCCCTGGCTTTTCTGAATAATGCATTTAGCAATGGTTAAGGGCGAATTTACTGCAGCATGTCTCTGTACATCTCCTCCACAGATCAATGATTAAAATAGTAATTTATAGTTTTTTTTCCCCAGTGCGCTATGAATATTATTGATCTGTGTGTTTGTGGCTGTGCTCTCTCATCTATCTTCCTTTGAGCGACTTGTTCAGATTTTGCTCCCCTTGAAATGTAAGAATTGATTACAATTCCTATAGTGGCAGACAGCCGCTGCCTCCTCTTCAGCCTCTCTGACCTTGGCACAGAGAAAAAGACGCTAGCGCACGACGAGAGAAGAGTTCAGTCCCCCATTCTCTTCCTCTCTCTCTCCTCTACTTTAACCTCTCCACTTCAAGGCTATTGCGATGCATTTCATGACTCTTAAACTGTCGTGGCGTATTACTTTAAAGACCACAGGCAATCTGAAGTCCTTCCTTTTGACACTCCAGAATTAATCAATTTACTGCCAAAAGCAGATCCATTTCTTGTCAGTGTATTTCAAGGTGCTGATGTACCTGATATTGTAAAACAGCCTCGTACCTGCACGCACGCACACACACACACACACATGCCTACCAACCCTCTTCTCTCTTCTCGCCTCCCCTGAGATGCTGTGTGTTGGAGGACATCGATTTATTTTACATAGTAATACAAACAGTGGGAGGGAACGGGTCACCTCAGCTATTGCCACCTGTGCGTCGGTATGAAGCACAGGTCAGTGAAGCCCTTTCTGCTTGAGTGGCTGCTGCATATTTCATAGTACGCATGAAGAATGCCAGCCGTCCCTTTAGAACGGGGACGTTCGAGTGGAAGCAGGAAGTGAAGCAGCACTGTTCTGCTTGACTCCAGTAGAGGGAGGTGCTTACCTGCTGTTGGGCTGCAGGCTTTGTCTCTGAGGACAGGAACCAGAATTAGATTCCTTCATGGATGAAGAAGTGATCACACGAGCATTTAAGGAGGATGTGTAGATACAGTGTGTGTATGGCTTTCTTTTCTGATAAAAGATTTGTGGACTGATGTATTCCTATTTGACCACCAAATTTGTTAAGATGCATTAATTACATTCAAATCGTTTCATTTTAGTACTGTTATGGAGTTGGGTCAATGAAACAAAAGAGTGTCCACAATAAAGACAAATATTGCAGATTTAAGAGATTTTTATATTATTGTAAATAAAAATTAACAATTTATTATAAAAAAAGTATTGTGGTAAATTTTTTTTTATAAAGTATTGTTCTTACACATATTAGTAATTAATTTATAAATATAATTATGCTTACAACATTATTTAATAACCTTGACCTCAAATTATCTGCCACAGGGTCTTCATTTCTGCCCCCCGCATGTTGCATGTGTCGGCTGCACCATATTAATTTGTTTGTCATTACGGACAAGTCCCCCCCCCCCATAATATACATTAGGAGTGCAGCATTTTTGCTAAACGACTGGTACTCAAAGATTATACCAAAGCACTCGGCAAGTGTTTTTTTTAAAGTGGCGGTTTTTTTTCATTATGATATCAGGGCTGTTATATCACCCTGACATATTTGACTTAAAAAAAAAAAAAACACTTTAATTAAGTTACTCATCAAAGTCATTCATTTTATGTATGGATTAATTTTTTTATTTTCCATTTTTAAGTACATTATAAGATGGGCCAATTACATATTTTTCATCCAGAAAGCAATGAAAAATCACACTGAGGCATGAAAAAAGAGAGAAATCCATCAAAGTCAGACTTTTCACTATTGTGAGCAAAACATTATTTTTCACATGCCAAATACTTTTAGTAGGCTACATTTTAGTGATACTGCACATGGTACAAAGCTTCAGCAGAGTTTTACATGTGAGGTTTAAACGTTTCTGAAATGTATAGACTATGGGATATCACAGTTTTCGGTTTTCAGTATGTATACAGGAGCTGTCACACTTCCATTACTTTAGTTGGTGGCAACAGCGGTGCATCTTTATTTAAGTATCTGTTTGGTGGAGCTGACATTGTGCAGTTTGTCTAAAAAAACGCATAGAAATTGACAGAGACGGTGTTCAGCACTCTAAAGGCGAGCTATTTTTACACCGCTGTCTCTGAAGATCCCTCTAAAAGACAAGTGACAGGCAGGTATAACTCAAAACTGGCCTGCCATCTTCAAAGATAATACTACTATCTCAGCTACCTGGAACTGTTTTGCTTCAGAGCTGTCAAATTTGTCAGCAGGAGACAGGGGAGTGTCGATGACAGTTACAGCTCACACTTAAGTCGTGTTCATTCGTTCGTGCTTTTTCTTTCTTTTCTTTTTTACTCATCGCCTCTGGTAAAGTGAGCATGAAAGTGGTGAGCTGTGGCAGCGTTGCTACCCGTTGTCGTTATTAAAGCACAAAACAAGCTGTCACTGAAAGCCAAGCCACGCTCCTGACGGGCTCGGGAGCCTTTGCGTGATGCTGTGAAACACAAAACAAATAAAGCGTGTGCGCCTCTAATAACTTTCGAATAAATAAATCATATTTACAAATCGCTCCATTATTAAGGGGAGCGACAGCGAGCGCCACAAGCACACTCTCCTTCTCGGCATGTGCCCAAAGCCCAAGGCACAGCTGTCAAACATGGTAACAATTACAATAGATATCATGGCAAATGAAGCAAATCAATCACCTCTCCAGCCCCCACCCCCCTCCATCACCTTCTCAAAGAGAGAATAAACAATCATTAACATTCTCCAGTGCCAATAAGGTCTGTTTTGCTCTGGGAGGCTCACATTCTCATTTGGGATCCACAAACGGGGGTGGAGAGGGGGATGAGTGGAGTCCCATAAGCCCTTGCTGTGGGAAGTTTACTCTCCTCTCTGCAGTCTACCAGCCCCCCCAAGAGCCCACCGTCTACCTGTTCACATCCCTGGCATCACATCAGTTAGTGGAGATTTGAAGAATCGTTTCGCCGGAACCCGTTCGGGGGGGTTGGGGGGCCTAATTAGTCCAGAGTGGAGCATGCTGGTGGAGAAGTGATTACCAGACCAACCCTCAGAAAAAAGGCTGTGAAGTGTAGTTTTGAAGAGCAGCAGGACGCAACGATTAGTTCCACCTCAGACACAACAAGAGGAGAAACAGAGACAGTTGTTTTGACTCTTTAATACCTTCCCACTGTTCCAGGCTGAAGCCAGAACAAGGCACACTCAATAGAGAGGACTTCTCCCCTCGAGTGCATACTGCATCACAGCTGTTGTTGTCAGACACACCAGTCGTGTTTCAATATATACAGTGCTTGTCGATATTCTGATCATATTTTTTCCCAAGCATATTTTACCAATTACAAACCCCATCAATCTTATTAACTATTATTAGTTTTATATATAATAATTTAGAAGGTAATTGTTAACAAGGGCTGGAAGAGAAAAATGGCTTATGTTCGGGTGTTCATAATTCTTACATAATTATTACATAGTTTTCTTTTTTTACAGGTAAAATGGACCAGAAAAGATAATCAAATCACACTAAAAAGTCCAAAATTATTAAAAGCTCACAAGAAGGATGCAATACTAATGCAATACTAGAAATTACAAAATTAAGACGCTCCCACTGGACAGCGAGATGCTCATTGGCTCAGTATGGTCACAACAAATAGGTAGAGAAGAAAATATGCATGTTACCTGCCAAATAATTAATAAATAATGTGAAAAATTAGGTGTAAAACCATCAGGAACCATTTAGTTTAGTTCCACTATTTGCTTTACTGTATTTATCTTTATGCCAAAAATACCCCAAATGCACAGAAGTGCAAATCTGAAAGTGCACAAATGTGAACCTGGACCTCAAAAGCAGTCGTAAGTAGCACAGGTATATTTGTAATAATAGCCAACAATACATTGTATGGGTCAAAATTATTAATTTTTTCTTTTATGCCAAAAAAAATCATTATAGGAAATTAAGTAAAGATCATGTTCCATGAAGATATTTAGTAAATTTCCTTCCATAAATATATCTAAATTGTATTAGTATTATGCATTGCTAATAACTTAATTTGGACAACTTTAAATATTGAATTAATCACCTTTATTTATTTTTTTGCACCTTTAGATTCCAGATATTCAAATAGTTTTATCTAAATATTGTCCTATACTAACAAACAATGCATCAATGGAATGCATATTTATTCAGCTTTCATATGTTGAATAAGGCTTAGTAAAAAAAAGAAAATGACCCTTCTGACTGGTTTTGTGGTCCAGGGTCACAAATGAGGTTTGAGAGCTACAATGCAGGGGACGATTTTCATTGAAGAATACATTTTGGGTCTATTTTGCACACCAAGCTGCTGTCTTTACTAATTTAATTTGTTAAAACACACTAAGTTTGACTGTTTTGTTTACATTAAATGTATGAAAGAGCAGTGTGAACATCCTGCTTAACATGTCCCTTTGTGTTGTGTGGAAGAGAGAAAAGCGTTTGGAACAATGTGTGGGGAAATGATGATACAAAGACTTTTTCTTGCCCCACAGGCAATTTTTTCTCTTTTTTTAAAAAGCAAGATTCTAACAACATTTAATGAGATTTATGCTTAAAGCGAGAAAATAATTTGCCAGCAGGATAGGAGAAAAAACACACTTAATTCAAGATTTTCTGTGAAAACAAGTCTTACTATATTACACACTTTTGCTTGTCAAGTAAATGTATCTTGTTTTAATGACAGTTCATTTTACAGGGAAACCAGCCAAAATCCTGATTAGGACAATTATGTTCTGTAGTGTCGAGAATCCACTGCTGTTTTAGTCTATTATAATAGAGCCCTTTTTCAGAAATCTGAATATAAGCTTTTAAAGATGAGGGATGATAATGCAGCTCTGTTCTCCCTGCTCCTCTTCAGAACAGAAAATTAAACCCAAAGCGCTACTCAGCTTATTTTCAGCCCCGCTTTTAGCTTGGACGTGCTGGATATTGCCGCAGAGTGTCTGCTGCCTGAATACCCGAGAGTGTCTGTGGCCACTGCAGTCCTCTCACCCAGCATGGGTTATTTATGTCTGTGCTGTGAGAGGGTCAGTGCACAACACAGGCCAAAGCCGTGCAGGAGGACAGAACCCGGAGATGAGGATGTTGCTTCATCCAGAGACACGAGCCTTCTCATTCCCTGCCGACTAGTGAGATGACAGGTGAGGCGGAGGGGTTTAATTTGTCAAAGACATCTCACTGGCAGTGTTTGTGCCCAGTTGTGCATGTTTGTGTGTATGCATATAGGTGAGGGGGTGTATTTTCAACAGAAACACGCATCCTAGTCCAAAGATAACCTGCCATATTTAGTCTCAGGTGCATAGGCAGATCCAAACAAGCACTGTATGTTGTGTTGCTGAGATGAATATATGCAGATACACACGGCAACATGCTTCACATATACGAACACCCAGCAAACGGAAAAGAGGAATGGAAAAGTGAACACAAATGTACCCATAAACAAGGAGGATTCATGGACTGTGCCGGTATATCAAAGCCAGTCTGATCCATCCAAAGCCTGTTTCTAGGTAGCTCAGGGATTACATCCCCTCTGTGCTATTAGAGACTCATTTCCGTGAAAATCTTTCTTTTTATTCCTTTTTTTGTAATTTTAATGTTTTTGGATTCTGTTGTTTTCCTGTTTATTTTTTTTTCTGGATTCTGTTTAGAATAAGTTAATTATTCTTAAATGCTGTTTAGAATTAATTCGTAATTAAAAAGCACGTCTAATTAATTAAAATCATGAAACATATTCAATTTACCAACAGTTTATTAAAAGTTGAACAAACATTACATATTTATTACAGATTTTTTCCCCCAATTTCCAATTTATTTTTCATGAATGCCACACTTTTTTATTTCTTGGATTCTGTTTAATGTTTTATTGTATTAATATAATAATGTATTTTATTTATAATTATATTTATTTTTTTAATTAAAAAAATATTTTATTTCTTTAGCAGAAATTCTTTGCTCTGTTTTAATTTTCCTGTATTTCTGGTTTACTGTTAAAAGTAAAATAAGGTAGACAACTATTCATTTGAAAAATAATGTCTAATTTTATTATTATTACTTTAATAAATACGTTCTGCATTACAATAGTAATATATTTCTATCAAAACTTATTCAAGTTAAACTGAACTTTTATTTTGACGGGTTGTCGTGAAGACATTTAGAGTTTCTGTGTATAGAATATGAAGATAGATTTTATGGAATGAAATGGTGGTGAATAAAGTTAATGTGGTAGTTAGGTGGAAGACATTAAAAACACCATGAGCATCAGGTAAAGAAATTGCTAATTGCGACAGTCTACGTTTTACAGGAAATTACATTTTTATGATTGGATTCCATGATTCTATTTTCCACATTGTGGAAATCATTGGGTCCTACTTTAATGCTCTTTGATATATGTAGATAGTAAATTAATAGCATGTTCTATTACAACTCTTTGTCTTCTTTCTTTCATTCTGCCTGTGCGGGGGTTGTTTTCCTCTCGGAATTACAGAAAGGCTTCGCAGCAGGCAGCCGGAAAGGCCTCTAATGGGGGTATATCTAGAGAGAATGACAGTAGAAGCGGGATTTTTTTGTGTTTATGATGCATTTTAATGGCTTCGGAGGTCCGGCGAGCTGCTGGAGTTGTGTTTTCCATGCACCCGTCTCCTAGTTTGCCCTCCCCTCTGGCCCTGTGGGATTTGGAAAAGCACTCTGTTGAGGGCTCATCAGCCGCCTGGCATTTGATCAATTCGGAGGTCCCTTTGTGCAGGTAACCCGCAGATAAAAGACATTGTTATCAGCAGAGGATCGCAGGCAGATAACAGGGTTTGAGAGAAAGAAAAGGAGAGGATGAGAGAGAGGCGGAGGGGTAGATGGAGAGGGACAAGGAGAGATGCGGATAACGAAAGAGGGAGTGACACATTGGAGGTCAACACCTTGATATGAGCCGTTACAGCTGTCAGAGGTTTGAGAGTGAAAAGAGAAGGCGAGATAATGCCAATGGTCTGGTAAGTGGTAAACTGCTAGTTGTATAGCGAGACTAATTATTAAAAAGAAAAAGGTTTCCCATCAAATCCTAAATGTATTTCATTGATGGAACCATAGTAACCACAGACATTTTTTTCTGTTAATCTTTTGTTTTTGACTTTGGCCGAACATTCATTTGGCTCTAACTTATTATGAAGATAATAAATGAGTCTGAAAGTCTTTTCTCTCTGGTCATTACAAACTCTGCTCTGATAACATTTTACAATAGTGCTGATGAAAAATTGTGCTCAGCTTAATTAAGAATGAATCACTCTAATGGAGCTTCACAGTTAGCTTCAATTTGAAATTGAAATTAAAAAAAGAAAAGTTTTTTTACATCTAAATTAAAACAATGTCACGAATTAAAATGACGATGAAAACGGAGTTCAACAGAGCGCAGAACTGAAGGAAAATAATAAGCCTATGACAAACAGCATATTGGCTTGAAGTCCTGCACACTTTCTTTGATGAGTGTTACTCACCGTCAAAGACAACTGAGGACAGGAAAAAAAAAATCCTGAGCTGTAATATAAAATAATGACCAATGACATAAATCTACATTTTATGCTTTGTGTGTTATCATAACATTATTTCTATTTTTTTTCTTCTTGAAATGTTTAATAGGGCTGGGGTCTGTACTGTAGTAGGGCAATATTACATGTGGAACAGCAAATAGACAACAGAATGCTGCTTCTTTGCGCCATCACATCCCCTGAAACTCCACGGCAGTGATGATGGAAGAAAATGGCTGCTGATAAAAGAGAGAGAAATGGAGACAAAGACACGGAGAGAGGTGGTCCGGGCAGAGCTGCCCTGCATGTGCTCTGGATGCTACAGGGCTGTGCTCTAATTGGACGAGAGCTTTTTGCATCATGGCTGAATCCCTGGATACTGAATCCTGCCGCCACAAGCCAGCGTGAGTGACTCCACTTGTACATTCAGTAGGACGTAGAGAGCTCTTTCGCTGTTTTTCTTCTTTCATTGTCTTCCTTTTCATTTTTTTTTTTGTATTCTCATTATTATTTACCATCTTCCTTTGTTCATTTGCTCACTCTTTTCTTACTCCCCTCTCTACTTATACATTCTTTCTTCTTTCTTTCCATATTTCTCTTAATTTGTTCAGACTCTTGCCTTCCTGTTAGCATTCCATCCTTTTATTAACATTTCATCCACTTTGTTTTCATTCTTCCTGCATTCTATCCTTTCCTCTTTCCTTTTTCTTCCATCCTTCATTCCTTCACACCTTTCTCCCTCTCATTAATTTGTTCATTCTGTCCTTCCTTTCTTTCTTCCCTGACTCTTTCATCCTCCTTCCCTTCCTTTGTTAATTCTTTCATTTACTCTCTAGTTCATCTCATCTCTCATACTTCCTTCTTTCACTCTTTTTTCTCTCTCATCCTTGCTTCTTTCATTTATAACTTTACTTTCTTTCTTTTTACGTTTTCTTTCCTCTCTTTACTCATTCACTTTTCTTCCTTCTCTTATTTCCTTTGTTCATTTGTTCACTCTTGCCTTCTACTCATCCATCCATTTTCCTTTCTTCCTTTCTGTTATCCTTCTCATTTGCTTCCTTTCTTTATGCTTTCATTTTTCCTTTCTCATATCTTCCCTCCTTTCTCCTTTTATTTGTTCTCTTTTATTTGTGTATTTATTCTCACACCTCTTCATTCATTTGTTTACTCTTTCCTTCCTCTCATGTTCCTTCTAGCCTTCATTCACTCTTTCCTTCCTCTTATGTTTGCTTCCTTCCTTGGTTCACTCTTTCATTCCTCTCATCCTTTTTTCTTGCCTTTTCGTTTTTCATTAATTCTTTTGTTGTTTTGTCAGTTTCAATCTCTTTCCCCTGCTTATTCTTATCCTGTTCTTAAATGGAAATATGTGTGTGTGATTTGTGGGAGGGGTAGGTCTATTCATGGCACAGTGACAGGGCCATCAGCTCAGCACGACATCCGGATTTGCAGGAGTCCTCCACACATTCAAAACTATTATCTATGACCTTTTACTGTTGCAGAGACACCCCCCACCATAGCCTAAAACAAACACACACACACACACACACACACACACACACACACACACACACACACACACAAACAAACAGAGAGACACACAGACATGCACACACTGCTCAAGCGCCGTGTTCAGATTTACTATATATCAACCACAAAGCAATGTTCAGAATTGCTTTTATGGCCAGAGGAGATGTTGGTTTATCAGGCTAACCAGCTGTTGGTTATCATAAGCTCAGTGCAGGTGGAGACTCTGAAATGGTAATGGCTGGACAGCTGTAGATGCCTTTCTCATCAGCGTTGGAAGTTGGGAAAAGTGACAGAGTTTATCACCTGCTGCCCAGCCCACACCCGCCACACACTGCTTGTGTGACACCGCCTGTCACAGTACTGTCCATCAAACAGGACTGACCGCCCATGCAGAGTCGCAGAGTCACAGATTCCCCATCCCAGGAGGCTCAGAGGCAAAATATCTACTGGGTGATATATATCACTGCTACCACCCTGTCCCCTCTGGCAACACAAGCCTTTATTTAACCCACATGCTTTACTTTGCCTCCCTTTTTTGCAGCCACAGCGAATGCATGTTTTCATGTTGATGTATATCCTGGCTGCGCACACCGATCACGGCTTGCTGTCTTGTTTTATCCTCTGGATAAAATCTATAATCATAGTCTTGTTTCAATAGGAGCACAACATCCTTGGCTTCTATCATCTGTTTTCCCCTGCCTCGCTCCACGGAAAAGGGAAGTGACTAATTTAGTCTGAAGTGGGTTGCACTCATGCTGTTGTTTAGTTGTGCATATTGCGTGCTGGAGGACCACATTGAGAGGTTTCGTTAAATGACTGGATGCAGATGCAGGATGAGTGATGTTTGCATTGGTGGACGAGAGGGAGATTGCTGTTGAGAGTTTTGGGCTTAGTAGGTTGGCTTTGGCTTAACCTTTTGAACGTGGTAAGATTAATTGAAAGAAATGTATGAAAAGACTACATTTTAGTTCAGTGGCTTTCCTGTGTGGTGGTATCAGGTGGTGTTGTGATATGGTCTAAGGCTTTGAGAATACTCTCATGCAGTGGCCCCAAAAAGTGTTTGCACATTTTAACTACAATTAAAGATGTGGCTTTTTTTGTCAAGCTAAAAAAGCACAAGCAGATTTTTAAATAAAACAATAGATTTACTGTTCAAAATTAATATATGGTCTTGGACACTTCTTATTGTGTAATATACTCATATGACAAACTACACCAGTGGTTATTCTGTTTGGACACATGCGTGAACTTAAGAGGAATTTCATACATTGATTAAAGAGACACCAATATCAGTGAAAAGTTAATATATTTTAATATATTGCAAGCTTTCGCTTCATGACATAGCCTTTAATGCAGTTTTGATGCACGCAAAATTCTAGATATTTGGGGAAAATTCACCTGTATGAGTTTTTTGTCTTTGATATTTAAATGGGTCCTATTATGCTCTTTTACAAAGTCTTGATTTTGTTTTGGTGGTGTACTAGAACATGCGCTCATGCTCGGTGGTTCAAAAATCGCATTAGTTTTCACACAATTTACATTATTACAATACCTCTCTCCCCAGCCTGACACAAACGGCTCGATTAGTTCCGGGATTGATGAAGGCCCGCCTTCCGAAAAACAAAATGTGTTGTGATTGGTTAGCTGTCCTAGTGCGTTGTGATTGGTGAACAGCTTAGACGGCGTTTCAGTATTGCCCCGCCCCTTGCCAGAACAGCAGATCGTCAATATTGCCACATCAATTCAGATCCCGAGAATATTGAACAAGAGGATCGAGCAAGAACCTTTGCACGCACGGATATTGCAAGAGACAGAGCTCTCAAGTCTCACGCATTCACCATTAGACACACAGTTCAACCAGTTCACACGCTCTCACGCCACACCTTGTATTTCTCATGCTGAGACGGAATAACTTACCCCGCTATATATACAATTAATAGATGAGGGAATACGGAGTTCAGTTCTCTGCCGAGTTCACGGCTGTCAGAGTTATACAGAGTTAAATGCCATTTACCAGCCAATCAGAAATAAGGATGTTATTGTTTCCGTTTAAAATGTGTGATTCTGCCGCATGCGTGTTCTTACTAAGCAACATGGGTGTGTGCCCACATGGATAAGTTGGAAAAGAAAGATCCAATGAATGATGTAGATAACCCCTTCAAGGTTTTGAACAAATTTTCACTTTTCTGTGAAAAGATAGTGAGAGATGATTCGTGCTAAAGTATTATTGATGCAGTCAAAAAATAAAAAATAAAAACCACCCCCCCCAACTGCTTTTCAACCAGAAGCTTTGGCTTCCCGAAAGACAAATACAATACATTGTTTTATGTATTTAAAAAAAGTATCAAACATACAAATAAATTTTGCCCCAAACATGCCAACTGAACAGCAGTGCTCAATGTACATACTGTACACACACACAGTATGATTACAGAACGTGTGTGTGTGTGTGTGTGTGTGTGTGAGAGAGGGTGTGCACAGTATGCACATTGAGTACTGCTGTTCAGTTGGCTCGTTTGGGGCAAATGTTTTTTTTTTTTTTACATTTGTATTTTTAAATACATAAATATTTTAATTTTATTATTGTCTTTCATCAGATTTACCGGATGTTACGATTTTTATTTTTACTGGTCTATTATGAACATTAGGAAAAATGTAAATGCTAGCAAAATCTGGGGTGCTGCATTGAGTTGCTCCTCCCCTTTGAGTGACCCTCCCTTTGCGTGGCCCCTCCCCTAATCTCTCTCAAAACCTTTGCTATAACTTGAGAGCCCTGAAGACATATTCAAGTGGTAATGTTAGTGTTGTTGTTTTTTTGGCTAAATCATGTTTTAGATAGAATGTCAACAAGAGCTTAAAATAACTGCATTGACTAATGGTAATGTGTATTATGTTTATTATTCTTTAATTCTAACATTATAACATGAATTGCAGTGAAACTGTTATACAGTTGAATTTATTTATACCATAGTCCCACAGACTTACATTGTGCTGGCATATATATGCAGATTAATTCTCTGCCAGCGGGAGGTGCTGTTGGAGTGGTAGAGATCGAGGTTTCTCCGGTAACGCTGCACACAAAGCAGCGCTCCGTTTTGTCAGACATTACATGCAAGATTAAATGAAAATGATATCCAAAATTTACTAAAGACAGTCGGTTTCCTTAAGAAATACAATGTTATAAAACACCCCCACCTGGTTTCGATTTTGAAACGTGCAGTGCTCAATCAAGCGTTCTCCTCACCCGCCAACCATCCGAAATTATGTAGGCAGGATTTATTTAATTATATTCTAATGGGCTGCTTTGTGATATCACAAACACCAGAAAACTAAATTCAAAAAGTGAAAAAGCATAATAGGACCCCTTTAAATTAAATTATATATTTAAGCACAAGAAGAGTGACAACTTTACTTAACATCAGCTCAATTGCAAATGTGGTACTGGTTTTGTACGACACTTTAATAAACAAGCAGCTAATATTAAGCAAGTTACATTTTAGACACAGTTCTTTAATATTGTGTGTTTTTGCTCTAGTTTGGAATCAGAAATAATTCATGCGAGATATTTTAATGAATCATGTTATTGATTTAGTGGCCCATTCATAAAGACAGTCACTTCATTTGTTCCTGAATGAATCAGCAGTTTGAATCAGTAGACTGAATGAATGACTCACTCGCCACCTACAGGCAGTTTTATTTCATATTTAAATTATCTATTTTTTAAAAAATTTTGGAGCCACTGTATCTTGTATATAGTACATGAATGAACAAACATACTCTGCTGTTCTCATACTCAAACACATCTCTCAATGATCTCCTCAATGCCAACCCACTGTCATCCCTGTGACCTCTAAAGCTCCACCTCAGCTCTGTCCCACCGCAGCTGAGCCGTTCTATCCAGTCTCCTCTACACTAGATCTAAAGAGAGCCACTCTCCACCACCAACAAAATGAAGCAATATAAATGATAATTTGTAATATTTCGGCAGGGACTGGCTTGACTCTCACTTATGTAGATGAATAAAACATCATTGGTAGTGCTTATTGCCAATCTGAGGTGGCTATGAAATGAGAACATTTTAAACCAATGTTCTTAAAACTCCCTCTCTCACGGTGTGCACACTTTCTTCATTATATTTACATTTAGGTTTCCAGGCAAATAGACCCCATTCTGCGATCCACTTATTGCATCCACGGCCGCTGTATCTATATGATCAGTCAATGTTTAAAATATACATTATGAAATGGATAATTTTCAAAATTGTATTGTCTTATGCCCAGGCAGCTCACTTTCCCACCCACAATCCTCAGCTGGCAGCCTTCAGCACTGGACTAGAAGCATCAATTTGCAAAGCTGTCACACAAATGCTTATCAGCCAATGCCCCGGCCTTGGTCTTCTCATCCCTTAACAATTACAGATAACAAGATGAACACTAGAAATGAAAAGGCAGCAGCTCTGAGTGGGCCTAGATTGGAGCTGCGTATCACCAACTCCTCTCCACATTAACCTTGAGTTGATGATCTCGTCGCGGTCGTTCCTTTCATGATCTGAAGCAAAAAAGAAAACAGCTAGATTTTGGAGTGAAAGCAAACTGCACCGCCTTGGCGAGATTCTTCACTTCTTCCTAATTTTGTTTTGATGGTTTGGATCGGTTTGATAGTGGGCCCTGCCAGAAAGTGCATTTGTTGAAAGACATAAATATTTGTGTGAGTGCAGTAAACTGTCTAGCAGGACGAAGCTGTTCATGTAAACGGCCCTGTCGTCGCAAAATAACGTACGGAGGAGAGCATAATCCTGTGTAAAAGTGTGTGCTGGCCTGTGATAATATTTTGATAGAGTCCATCAGTAGCGTGACTCTTTAAGCCTGATTTACAGAGGTGCTGAGGCGCAGATGCAGGGCAGAGAGAGAGGACTGGATGGAGGGGAGATGGAAGGGTAGAAAATGTTCAAGCCGAAACATTTCCTAGTTTCCTGTTGAATGGAACCTGATAACTCTGAATCTAATTCCAGTTGTCCTGATTTCCAGGGAAACACAATACATCTTATTTATCACCATACATACGACACTACAGCATAATGATTGGAAAATGCCTTTCCGAAAGAACGAGGCAAACATACACACCATATAACCACAGCACTAATGCATGCTCTCGCTCCTTATCTTCTCATTTCCTAGCCAGAGCTATTACCATTCCTTCAAAACATGTAGAAGCTCTAGTGTTTCTTTCATAAAAACCTCATAATGCAGTATCGAATCAGGAGGAGAGAATAGGAGCAAGATAAGAGGAAAATCCCAAAATGTTTGATGTCTCAAGATGAGATTAAAAAGAAACCAGCACCACAACAAAACTCCAAATGTTTGATGTTACCGCATCTTTCAGCCTATTGTGAGATTTAAGGTGTTAGACATCTAGAAGAGTTTGTGTTGAATGTAAGGGGTGAACTGCATATTCTTACACAAGATGGCACTGCATCGCCTCGGAGAGAGAGATATGACTGCTTCAGGCATGCGATCGTATCTGCAAGGGATCAGCTAAGGGGAAAGAAGTCTGCTTGTATGAATACAATGACTTTAAAGACACAATAACTAACTTCAGCCATTTTATGCTTCATTTATCAAGAATATCTTTCTTTTACAGACATTACTTGAGCATTGCAAAGAAATGTATTCTTGTAAGGGCTAAAAAGACAGTTCAGCCAAAAATGAAAAGGCTGTCATCATTTACTCATGTCATTTCAAATCTGTGTGACTTACTTTCTTCTGCGGAACTTGACTGATTTTTTTCGCCTTTGGCTGAACTGTAACTTAAAATGATAGTTTTGTATTATTTTAAGTCATATTAAAAAAAAGTATTTGAGATAATGAGCTTTTACAATCCAACTATTTTGGATCTGATATCTATCTTTTATATAAAACAACACTTGAGGCAGACAGCATGGTAGTGGCTTACTTGCACATATCAATAGCAATATAACAGGATTCGTGTCAGGGCTTAACAGGGTCATATTGACTAGTATGCAGGTCATGGTATGATCAATAGTATGCAAGAGTTGGTAATGATTGAAAAGTTGGCTATATGCTAAAAGCATGAACATTTTTGAACGGTTAACAATTTTTATTTGTCCAGGGTGTTCCCCACCTTTGGCCCAAGACACTGGGATGTCTCCCAATTTATCCATTCATCCATTCTCTAAACTGTGTATCCGCTGTAGGGTCACATGGATGATGCTGGGGCATATTTTAGCAGGCAGTGATGCTGTCTTTGGTAGCTGCAATTCTTTCAGCGTTGTTTGAAAAGTCTAGATACTGCTCTTGATCAGAAAAAACATTGAGCATCGCAGTTATAAACGGCATCGTGTTTACGTGTCAAAATGAATTTTCAGAAAGATGTTTGGCCTTCACCTGGCCTAGTTTAACAGACATCAAATAACAGCGGCAAGTATCAGGTGAGATGAGGCTGTGACCAGGAATATGAGAGAACAAAGACAAGGCCATATTTTTGGGGTCAAAACTATCAGTCAGCTTATTTAGTCAAGCACTGTTTTAGGATAGCAATCTGTCAGCTTGTAGTGTATACCTTGCCCTGTGCTAAAGATAGGACATATCACTCTCGGCGTACAACTCAACATGCAAAATGACATGTCCAAATAATACACACGTCATATATCATGTAATAAAAGCAACAGCTTATCTTGTAAAAAAAGAAGCACTTATATAGCTGCGGCAAAGCTCAAGGGTGTAAATACACCAAATTAATTGCTATGTTGTGGAAAGTTTTTACAAGCCTGGAACACAAAAAGAGATTTAAGCCACAAATCTAAACAAGTTGTTTTCCAAATTTGAGGTTGATATCTAAAAAAAAGAGCTTTCAGTAGGATTTTGTTTGGGCACAGTACTACATTTTCACCGTTAGATGCCAGCAAAACTCTGCTGGTGCACACAGTGCTTGGATTTGTGATTTACAGTTTTCTCTCTCAAATATTACAAGAACACACATGTACACACACACAATTTTTGTTTAATGACACACATACAAACCACACTCTGTGGTCCATACCATACCAACATCCATGCTAACACACCCTCACAATTACAGCTGCTTTATATACAATTGGCTCTATAATACGCAGAAGCAGAAAACAGGAATAAAGTGAGTATTTGCTTTATAGACCAAACCTGAAAAAAGTTAAGAATTACATGTTGAAGCCTTACCAACAGAATGAAAGCCTATTAACAAAAAATTCATAATTTTATAGTTAAACGCCACTGCGATTATCAAAAATAGCGGACATTTTTGTCAAGTTGCTGAGAGGAACTTTTTTTTTGTACCTAGTGCAAAATACAATTTATTAAAGGAAATGAGTGTTAAATGGTTTATTTTGTATTACATTATTTAGCTATTTTAACAGTGTTATTCAATGATACCATATTATTATTGATTAATAATTACTGCCTCTTTGTTTTTATATAGGCTAATGCATTTTAAGTCATTTTAAAGGCTGTTTTTGGCGTAGGTCTGTTTTTATAACAACAACAAATATTTTCTTAATAATTTACTTTGTAAATTATTATTTGAAGTAACACAACCATGGTTCATTTGCGTTTGCCATGGCTACAAGAACAATGATTTTTGCTTTTATTCGTCTTAAAACCATGGCCAAATTTCGTAAGGGAACATGTCAACTCAGAAAGAATATTAGATGCTTTGGTGGTGGTGAAATTATTACCGACATTAAAATACGTTATTAACATCAACAACCAGACTACTGATGTCTATCAATGAGCATAAATGTCCATCAATTAAAATGATCATTTGGATAAAACCGCAATCATGAGGTGCGAGCAGTGGGAATGGCATGTCAGTTTTTTTTTTAGCACCCTGGGAGTTGGTGCCCTTCGCGTATACTACGTACTCTGCGTATAGGGAGCAGTGGTACTGGGTTTCTATTTGAGAGCTACTCAGAGAGTTGATGTCTGCAACTTGCCCAATACGGCCCATGGGTTTGAAAGATAATACACTTAAATGGAGAAAGTCAATCTGTCCCCTGCTTCACTTGTGGTGTTAAAGTGATTCCGTGGTGGCTTTCTCTATGCTAGTTTGTTGTGACACTCACACCGTTTAGTTCCGGTAACTCTTCATTTATAATGTGGGTTCATTTTGTCATTTGAACACATCGACTTTGTCTTTCCTGAAATTTTGCACTGCGGTTTGACTTGAAAAGGCGAAAGCCAATTCTAGTAAGTACTGCAATAGCCTACTTCATTAGAATAGTAAGAGGATAGTACATTGTGCAGTCTGTTCATAACTGTTATTTGTTACTTTTACTGTATCTGTCATATTAGAAACTCAGGTTGGGCTTTTACCTATTAATTCAGCAAGGGCATTTCTGCATGGCTGATCTGTCACCCTGTGGAATTTTACTCAGACACAATCTAATGAAATTCATGATGAAGAGGCATTGCTCATATCTCTTTTAAACTAGATTATTATGCCTTTCTGAACTGCTGCTTGGTAAATGTTAGAGCCTAGCCCAACACAATTATTTGTAGATGCTCCTAAACTGACATTTTTGCGTGCAGGCTGAGAATGCTACATTGTGCCTTTATGGACATTTTTACTAGAATTACTTTGTGGATCCTCTTGGACATTACTTTTTTTTGTCTTAAATGCTGTTGCTGCTTATTTAAACAGCCTACAACAGATGTATACATGTGAAACAAACCTAGCTAAACATCTACGCGTAGGATTACATAGTTGTAAACATAAGTCAATGAATGCAACTTTATCTTCTCTTTGCCTGGGGTGCCGTGTTTATTTTATCATCACGTTGTAGAACTGGATAGATTGGGCCCAATGTGTAGAATGTTGGTCAGTATTACAAATCAGAGATGAGTCTTTATATATGGCGTTTCTGTAAATGTATCACTGAGATTTGTTTTTGCCGAGCAGATTTAAAGTGTTCCATATGCAAGCAGAAACAATCAAGACAACAATAACATATGTATGGCATTCTGAGGGCTAATGCTTTGTGTATTTATTCCCCATGCTAAGTAGGTTTTAAGAGCCTTTAGTGAAATGAGTCAAACACAGGCCTTTTTAGAGCAACGCACTCGCTTTGATCATTGCTTTCTCTTGTGTGTATATTTGTGTGGGTGACTGCGACTCATTCGTTTCTGTATAGTTATAATTAGGCAGTGTGACTGTACGTATATGTTAATGTTGAAAGGAAAAAAAGCATTAAATGAGAGACTTTTGGAAAGTCCCCAGCTCGCTAAGTCTTTAAACGGGCTCTAGCTGTGCTCAGTAAAGTACTACAAAACCCCTATAATTAATCCTCTATTCTGAGCTCCAACTGCTAATAATGATGTACTAGACCAACATGGTCCATACCGAGAACTACTTATGCAGGAAAACACGTTTGCTTTCAAACACAAACATGCCTGAGAGAATTGAAAGGAAATAATAGAAGTATGAAATACATGAAAGAGAAAGTGTTAAAAATCACGCTGCAAAGGCAGGGAGACAAAGGAGTGAGAAAGAAAAAGAATATGCCATAGAAAAGGTCAGATGTAGCAAGATCCTCCTGTCTAATCTGTTATCATCTTCCTTCATTGCAGATGTTTGGCTCCTGATGTGTTTTAATGAATGGCAGAGCTCTTATAGTCCAGAATCCCCCAGCACTGGTCAGTTACAATCAATCACACCTGCAGAGGGAGGAAAATCTATCGACCTTTCCCTGTCACGTTTTTCAGATGCATGCAGGTTTTATTCAGCCAAAATATTGTAGCCTGTAGTCATAAGCTGGGTGGGTTTTATTGATTAAACATTAAAGGCCAAGAGAGGCTCTTGGCCTCCTCTCCATGTGGGGCAGCAGAGGGACTGACCTAAAATCCACTGATGTTTTTTTCTGGATACCGCCAAAGCTCTGGTCCATGATCAAGTGCTTGCAGCCCTATACACCCTGACTCATTTCAGTGAGATCATCTGGGATACAGTCGTGCTGTGGGCCATCTCTCTCCTCAAACACACAGCACAGGTCTGCAAATTAACACATTTAAGCTGCGCAGCTGGGAGCAAATACAAACGCTATTCATTTTTTGTTGCTTATAGGTCAAATTGCTGTGTTGGATGGTTTTAAAATCCTCACCATTTCAAAACAGCGCCCATTTTAGCAAATAGTCATGAAATGCATTGTTTTTTTTTGGAAAATAGCACTTTAACAGACTATCTTTTGCAACCTTTCAGAGCATTTAAAATCAGATTTGGCCACATATTTGACAGCAATCTCATACCTGAAGAGTCCGCACTGGAAATGAGCAAACACCTTATGTGACAGACATGCAAAACTGCAATCAATACTTCTCACAGATGGATAGTGTGTGTTTGTCGCACTTTTGGAGAAATAGAGGTGCTAACCTCTGCTGTCTATCAGACTGCAGCCTTATTTTTGGCTGTCACTTGGTAGATGCAATCAGCCAACATTTTTTCATCTAGTGACCTCCTCTATTTCTGTCAAATCACAGTAGAGAATGAGAGCATGAGTAAAGGTCAGAGATCATTGTCTCTCATTATTTTTTTTCTTTCACAAAAGTGCTGAACTAATTTGAAAACTTTGAAGTCTTCCTTAAGGGAAGCGGTTACTGTTTTCTCTGTGTTATTATTGAAATGACCTACAGAAGCACACCGGGGGGCTGAGTTTGTTGTGCAGTTTAACACACTAAATCGTCTGCGCTGTCACTCGGCATCTGTTCAATCGAAGGGAATCTGGTGCAGTGCGTATTCAAGTTTTAAATGTCTGTTTAAAGCAGTTGTCTAAAGTGAAGTGGGTGTTCTGGCACACGATGGCTGCCGTCACATCATCCGGGTGGATGCGGGACATGCTGGTGGCAATTGAGGAGATTTCCCCTGGTCTCTCTATAAAGCGTGCTCAAAAAAAAAAAAACATGTAAAATTGAGTTTGATGTTGGCCTTTTTTTCAGCAAAAAAGTGGCAAATGCAAAACAAGACAAAGCGCCACATTCTGCCTGAATCAGCCTCTGTATGCGGTGATGTCACACACAATAAATTTAACGCGTGCAAAAGAGAGGAGTCTGTCGCATCAAATTGCATTTTGTACCGTTGCCGCTTTGATCATGTTAAACAGGGAGGTCCCTGGAGGAGCATTGCATGTGTTTACAGGGTACAGTGGCATCAGAGAGGCATTACTGCAGCTTAGTAACAGCAGACATGACAGCCATACGTCCCCACTGTACCGCTATAAATGTACGACATGACTGCACCAGACTGTCCCCCCACCCCATCCTCCATCCCCTTTGATTAAAAAAGTACATTTGAGACATGTACACACGCATGAAGAACGGCGCAGCACACAGGAGACGGAGACATTTCAGTATGCATTTGTTATTAAGCATTGCGGCAATTTACGTTAGGTGGGAAAAGAGAGAACAGTTTCTGTGATAACCTCCTGAATACAATTTTGTGGTCATTGAGTGCTCCGGGTCAACTAACAGTACCGGCGGTAATGAGCTCTAGACTAACAGAGTGAAATAAATACAGTATATGTCTAGAATTCTACTCATTTTGCACTGATCAAAACAGATGACCTATTTTTTCCCCTGGCTGGCCATAGTTTGACAAAACCCTCCACCAGGGTATTTTTTTTTCTTAACAAAATATCTGAAAGGTAAGAGTAGAAAAGCAGATCTGAGGTTTGAGAACAGACAAGTCAGCAACAAAATTAAAATAAAAGAACACAAATCACTGTTAAATCACTTTGACTGAACTCATTAAAAATTTACTATATAGATGGATGCAGTGGCATGACTGCAGTGTTTAGAGAATGCAAGTGATGAAGAGGCCGCAAATTCACTTGACAAGTGTAAACATTCAAAGATCAACAAACCAACTACAGAATGACAAAAACAAGGGCAGTGATTCTGCCATATTGAGCTAGCTATCTGCACAGTTAAACTTCAAAAGAAGATCATTTCAAAGGATTATTAGTGACTTAGATGGCTACGGACTAATAGACAGGGATTTTTCTGATTTAGTCATTTGTGGTTGCGAAGGAAGACGGGAGTGGGTTTTTCTGTACTTGGGCAGATTTGAGCAGAATTGTAATTTCCATAGAAAAGTGTGCGACATTACCTTGTACTAATGACTCTTAAAAGGTCAAAGAGAGTAAAGCTTCATTTCCAGCTGCCTCGCTTATTGTGATATCCGACCGTCAAGAGGAATCTGAGACTAAAAACTGAGAAAGCTCTGACACACATGAAGTCGTTTCGACATTAATTCAGCATAGAGGTAAAAGACAGACCAAATGAAGATGTTAAACACTTTGACCCCTTGCTAATAAGTGTTCATTACACAAGGAAAATGGCCCATCTGTTCAAGGTTCTTACGGATGATAAGATGTAACGAATCCTCGAATAGCACATTTAACCTTCATACATTCTAATACCATACATAAATGTCTTAGATAGTCACATCCCTCAGAATCATGGGGGCACTCAGCCACTTTCATAACTTCACTATGCTAAACAGAATCACTCAAAGGTGGAGAAAAATGTCAGTTTGTGGTGATGGGGTTGCAGTGAAAGGTTGTGATGACAAGAGCAGGCCAATTACTATTCATGTGATGATAAAATTCTGCTTTTGCTACTGAAAAGCTTCCATTTGTAATCTAACTCTGGTCCACCTTCACTACCGCCTGCATATATCTATGTTGATGTGTTGCTCCATAGGGTCTTGAACTGTTTGAGTTCTGCCAAGCTGACTTTATGATCTCCATCCAGCCTCCTCGGGCGCTCCCCTGTCCCAGTAGCAGTGATTAACGAATATGCGATCATCTCCATCATTAGTCTTGCCCCCCTCTGAGAATATGCCACAAGCAAACCAACCAGAACCTGAATGACCTGCTCTCTCCTCCCACTCCTGTGCCCTGGCTCCCAGTCAGTCTCCTCCAGTTCATCCAAGACCAAGACATCAGCATCAGTGTAGCAACAGCAGACGGCCCGGCCCAGAGCCCACGATCCCAGCTACACTGGGGCTGAAGAAAAGTTAAAAGGACACCATACAGAGGAACAGAATAGAGGGCCTAAGTTTAGTCACTATAGGCAGGCTGTTAAATAAAATGCACGATACATTGGTACGATAATGGTTAGTGCCTATTACTATTATTATTATTGTAGCAATATGGTAATTGAGATGCAATATTTATTATTACAAATAATAATAATACTTGTAATAGTTACATTTATTGTATCAGTCAGTATTGGGTATTTAATACTGCATGCATATTTGTTATTTTATATTTTTACATTTAAATAGTATTTTTTCATTTTTACATTTAGATTACTTTTGACACACTCCAAGGTATGAATAAAACAAAGCATTTATAATAATTTTTATTTTTTATAAAATATTTGTTGTTTTATATGAACTACACTACAATTGATGTAAACCTCAATTAATATCAATTTTTATATATTCATTAAAATGTTGTTATGCCTAAATTCACTTGTAGAAATTGTAGAAGTTTTTAGTGTTTGTATTTTAATTATTTATACAAAACCATAAAAATTCATATTGCCCATTTATCAGTTATAAAAAAATGCCATATTGGTCACTTGTACATTTTGTGCTTCCCTAGATTTTGAATGTACAGTATCCAAAACACCCCATTTTTATCTTACCCTGAAAGACCAGACCCTGTTATCATTTTATCACGCTTTTGCTGTCAAATGTTTTTATCTGATGTAAGCCTGCATAAAACATCGATATTCTAGCGGCACTTCAGGGTAGACTGAGGTTTTAACAGTTTGCCGCCTTTTTCCATCTATAGGCATGGCTGAAAGCACATCTACTTGCGTCAGCCAAGAGAAAACATACCGTCACCCCTCACTGGCCAAATAATTATGGACTTTGATTATTCCCATTTTTGTCCGGAGAGCATGTGGCCATTGCTAACTGGCACGCACCCATAAAGAGCTGGTGCCACTGATGCTCTCGGTTTCAGCTGTAATTGAACCAAATGGGAATCAGCCGTGCCATAGTTCACACCACGTCAGTGTTTACATGCTGATACACAAGAGACCGTCTCATTAGTTCCTCCTTCAAACGGCCCTACCAAAAAAACACACTAGGCCTGGGATGTTGAGATGTGTGGGACTTGGCCAAGGGACGTTCTTAGGGGATGAAAGCACATGTGGAATGCCAACAGCACCGAGGCAGCATTCTTTGGATTTATAGTCATCAATTGTGAGGAACCGATTGGTCATGAAGAAAAAATGGGAGAGTCTGTAAATTGGGCACTGAGCTTCAATAGACCATCTGTGAAAGGATTACAAACTGCTCCTGCATAAATAATGCTTGACAAACAAATTAGGACAGATATTGTAGCCGACAATCCTGCAACGGGGTCGCCGAGCCAAATTGTTGATTGAGTTCTTTACTTAGCCATTTCCAGATTTTTCGAAAGAATCAGTGATCTTGGCATATCAACTATAATTATTAAACATGGTTTACTGCTTATTACTAAATAAATAAGTTCCATAAATCTGAATGGAACTTCATATAAAAGTTTCCATTCATTTTTCTTAAGTAGAGCATTTATTGTGCATGCTTCAATTCTGATTCTGCAAGTACGTTTCAATGTGAAAGAACAGGAGGTTATACACAGCCTGTCTGTTTTTAAGAGGTTGAGTTTTTGTGCTGTGGCTCCCACAGTGTTTCTTTCAAGGCCAATCACCATCTATCAGCGTTTATATTGATGTGGTCTAATTGTAGAACACACTTGATCCTGATCTGTAAGAGTCCCTGCAGGGAGAGCAAGTACGGCCATTTGTTTCAGTGGTGCCTCGGCTCTAACAGGTGCACTAGACATGGCATTCAGAGATATTAAAGGACGGGACCGTGTGTTGCTGTGGAATGAAAATAGCAGAGATGGTAATGAATGCTTTATGATTGTAGCTCTATCTCCCTACATGAAGACGATCTATAGATCACGGTAGATACAATAATCCAATTTAAAAGATGTGGCACAGCCCTTATGGGGCTTATTGTATTTATTTAGTCTTCTCATTGAGAGAGAGTTATCTTCATTACCACAGTGAGGTGGCCAGCAGTGTAATTCCTTCGTGGCTTACAAACATCTCAGTGACATCACTTTTGTTTCTGTACGCTCTGAAATTCTTTTCTTTAAAAACAAAAAAAAGGGTATTAACCACTACGTTGTGAATATTTCTAAATAAGTACGAATTCTGAATGAGTGCAAGTATTACAGCTATAACATGCATTAAATTGAATTTGATTCATTACACATCATGTGTTAATACTTTATTATGGGTAATGTACCATCATTATGCAACTATAATTACAGTAACGAGACAACATTCCTTCATCCATGGCAGGTTTGCATTGCCTATTATTTTGTATTTATTGTTGTCATTTTAAACATCAGTTGTATTAATTATCATCATTATATATATATATATATGTATATGTATATGTATGTGTGTGTGTGTTATTGTAATGTAATTTTATTATTGTAGCATTTTTTATTATTATGTAAAAATCATAGTATCAACAGTGAAATTAACTTTTATAATAATGATACAAAGTGCATTATCTTTCTTATAGAAAAATACATCCTTTTATGACATGTACAGAGATGTTGGATTATGAACATCAGGCTAATGTTCTGGCCACCCTTCTATACCTTAGAGAATCAAAGAGACACTTGTTTGTTTTACTCAGGAAAGCACTTTTGCAAATGTCAAACTAAAACAGGAGGGAGTGCAGGAAAAATCTGTTGAGCCTGGTAATTGGAGAGGAACAAGGCACTGCTTCACTGTCAATTCTGCAAGCCAGTCCCCAGACAGTAAAACAACATCCTTGACAGAGAACAATAAACACTTCTTGTATAACAATTCGTAAACATGTGTCCTGAGGGTCATACTTTATTTTGAGGGCCTTTTTCCATAGTCGTTGAACTGCTAATATAGACAGCGGGGTTTCTGCTAAAGCCTCCAGCCACAAGAAAGAGACAAATGAACTTGTTCCATACACATCCACTAGTGCTTGGTCCATAACAGTGATCACAGCAAATTTTCATTAATCACAAAGCCTTGTGCCTGCTAGACAAGAAAGATGAGTGAACAGACAATGCTCTCCTTATACTTCCAAAGGTGCTAAATCATCCTTTGAAAAAACAAAACGACGATTTTTCTTTCGGCACTTTCCTTCTGTTGCCAGTTTTTTTCATCAAAACATCATTACAATTTAAAATAAGAGGCGTAATTTGTTTAACAATACTAATATGAAGAAAACACAAGATGCCAGCATTTTTCCAAATATTTGAATTGTAGTATTTTTCGTATTCACGCTCCAGCCTGCTCTTGTCACCTCACTTGAGGGCAAAGGCAAAAAGCTGACAAGCCCCACCACCGATCACCTCCGTGCTTCATGTGAAAACACAGCCCTACAAGTGTTTACCCAGACACTCCTGAATGCTTTCCATCACAAACTCTCTGACTCCAATCCATCAAGCCAACATTTAGACATCACCAAGTGTGGTTGGCAGGGCTGAGTCGGGGAAATTCAATAGGGGCTGTCCAACGGCTTGACATTATCCTTAAAGGACAACACATTCAATCATTTCATGTAAATAGGAGGGGCCATTGACGCTGTATTTCATGTCCTTAGTGGTGTCGGGCATGATGGATGCAGATCACGCCATGTGTTTTATCACATCAATATGATTTCCTCCAGTCACAACAAAGCCGCTTTATCCCCCAACACGCATCCCAGCAACAATTCTGTGAACAGATGCATTGAAATGTACACTTACGGTAATAAAACTTCATTTTAACCCCGAAGCAAAATTACAAATGTTTCAGATGTGCCTCCGCAGCAAGTCTATCTATTTTTACGTCATATTTTTCAGTGTTCTTTTTTTAAATGCAACCTGTGTCGGATTGTTTTTCTGATCCCCTTAACGTAGAATAGGGACTCGTTCAGATAACAGCCGAGAGGACGGAAAGGATTCACTAAATGCAGCCTCTAATTACTCATGAATTCCTTCGCTCAGCACTCCACAGGCTTAGTTTGCTGCAGTTTCCTCTTCACTTTCCGATTATGGCCTCTACTTTCCTATGGGACCAATAGGAACTCCAACTCTATTAGGTCCGACAGCACTTACCAATATGAACTACTCAATAACAACATGAGGAAACAGCATGCTCTGTTAGCAAAAAAAAAAAAAATACAAAAAATACCCCGGCCGTCTTCATTCTATTACTCATGTTCTTCTCTCTAATATGTCTGTGCTAGTATGAAGGCACCCCAGTGTAACACTTTGGATAATGATATGAGATGAATCAGTTTTACGAGCCCTCCGGTCAAGTAAATCACACCACCGTACTCCTCCTCTTCTATTTTTTTAATTATTAAATTGGTTCTGTACTTCTGTACACACATCAATATTGGCTGTTGGATTGGTGAGAGATGAATTAGTTTAAATGAGCTTCACTGGTCTCCCAGGGAGGAACAGTAACATATGGAAGTCGGTTTGAGCTGGGAAAAGTTGATGTTATGAAAAGGCTCTGTTGCTGTGGAAACCCATCACAAAGCCAGGGAGACCTTCCTGCAACTTTATAAACTGTAGCGACCGAGAGGCCGCTAGACTTGTGTACACACATACATAACAAGCTGACAGCATTGCTGTCTATGCCCGCCATGTTTAATTGATGCCTTGTCTGTGTGATAATAGAAAGCCAGACAGAGTGGACAGGTGCCATCTGAATTCTCTCCTGCCCGCTGTTTGCGAAATTCTCTGGGCTCAGGTGCTAATTTATGCTGCCACGCCACTTTTCACCCTGACTGCACTACCAGAGACCCTAAGGCACTCTATGGGACAATCTCATTTACTGGTGAGAATATATAACATCACTCCCACTCTCCGCCTGCGAGTGAGACTGTGAGAGGAGCACGTGTCATGGCAGCAGAATCCATGTCTCTGAGTCACAGTAACAAAGCTGTGATGGGAATCTGAACAACAAAAAGCAACAAAAATTATAATTCTTAATCAGTTTTTGTCCAGTCTAGATATAAGAAGCAAAACTGTGTCAGATAAAAAAAATGACTTATTTACTTTATATATTTTCAGAGAATATATAAAGTAAATTTTTTTCTCATTGACACATTTTTGTCTTCTTCTTGGTTTATGCATAAACTGCAACATTAGATTCATGCTTGAAACAAGAAAAAACAACAACAACTTCTAATCGAACAAGAAAAAAATCAATCTTAATAAGAAAATTAATATATTATGCAGTTTGGCTTTTTTGTCATCTTCATGCTTTACAAACATTTCAATGTTTTACTGGAAAACAAGTTTTTTTTGTGTGTGTTTGTTTTTGCATGAAAAATGTTATGAAAATTCTGTCATAATTGTCTCACCCTTGTCTCGTTCCAAACCTTTTTGCGTTTCAGAGGGTGGAACAGAAAGTGGAAATTTAACAATATCAATTCTAATTTTTTTCAAATTACACTTTTTTAAGGTCCAATTCTCTCTATTAACAAACCATTACCAATGACTTTTGACTCAATAAACTCCTAAATTTGCTGCTTGCTTATTAATAGTTAGTAAGGTAGTTGTTAAGGGTAGGCTTAGGAATGTAGTATGTGGTCATGCAGAATATGTATAAGTATTATTAAACAGCCAGTAGGCATGCTAATAATCAACTAATTAACAGAGAGAATTTGTCTCTATACTAAAATGTTACCATACTTTGTCCAAAGTTAATTAAGTCACATTCAAAGTATGAATTGCATTCCCTGGGAATGGAACCCATGACCTTGGTGTTGTCAGGCTGTGGCTTCAGAATACTTGGAATTTAAGGCATGAGTTGAATTGACAAATTGTCTGTGTTTTAGTGCTTTTGAAGCCTTTGAATCAATCCATGGCATTTATATGGTAAATCGTAGGCAGTACATTCATAAAAATTGTGTCATACAGGTTAGGAACTATTAGAGTGAGGAAATTATGACTGAATTTTCATTTTGGGTGAACTGCCCTTTTGAACAATTGTTTTTATCTCTAATTTGAGAATGTGGATAGTGAAGTTTTGGTAGAAACTGGTGCAAGTGAACTTACAATGAAGGAATATTAAGTTTTGTGGCTGTGGGAGTTACACTTGAGTTGCTGTTGTTGTTGATGTTGTCTGGATGACAGTTGATAGCACTGTGAGCACTGGGACTCCCATTTATTATTAATGGCCTGTGTGTCATGGCTGTCACTTCACATTGTTTTTGCGTTACCTCGAGGAAGAGCACACAATGATGCATTCACTCACACACCTGTTTCCCAAACTGACCTCGCAACGTTTTCTATCTTTCTTTTAGTGTCGTGTGGGCGCTTTCAAGATGCGTCTCTCTGATGTGTGGAGGCAGAGGGAACCAAGGATGCTGGTTCAAAAGCTTTCCACAGCATGTGGAGGCCAGACACTTTGCTCCAAAAGACCACGACTTCCACATATGAACCCATCAGCAGCTTGAAAGACAGATAAATGCAGGGCAGAAAAAGAAGACGTGATTTGAAATGACTTTTTAATTCAGATTCACCGGCAAAGAAGAAATTAGGATAGTCTGCAAACTCAGTGTTTCATGTTTTAATATCACTTTAATCGTTATACAGCTTCAAGAATGAATTGACTTGAACTTTCACTCATGCTGAGCTGATGAACACCGACCTTGCCATTGTCAACGAGCTCTCCATGTCAACCTATAAAGTAAAAATGAGAAATCTCTCTCCAAATAAATACATTTTAAATAAACAAAACTCACTGTAATATTTGAGTTTTGATCCTCAAAGTTGTGAAAATGCTGTTATCGTCTTTTTGTTGCATTGCACGCTGGCCTCCTGCGGTGCGCAAATATACCTTGGGAATAAACTCAGCGTTAGTATGCGCGACCAAATTAGCCTTACCACTGAGCGAATCGATAATGCTAGCAGAGGGGATTAACTTATAAAAGTCAGGATGAGCAACCAATGGCAGCTCTGAATGATTTTTCTATTTAAAAATTCCTCTCAGTTCACTGCATGAGCCGTTTAGAGCAATATCCAGGTCCGGAGCCAAAAGCAAATTGATAAAACGCTATTATGACAGGCCGCATGAGGTGGTCGCACCCAAGTGATTAGAGGACGGTTAGGGGTCCGATGGATGGAAATGTGCTTTGACTGTCATTTGTGCTTGCTGAAGACTTAACCACTCTTAATCACAGCCCAAACAGTAGAACATTAGTCGATTACCTGTGAAATTGCATTTATTCACATTTTGTAGCGCTATAATCAATTAGCTTTCACTATGTTGTAATGGCGTATGATATTGAGTGACTTGCCTACAAGATGCATGGATCAAACATAACCAAACATATTGGATGGAGCTCCTGCGGCGAGACTACTGACACGTGATGGGCACATAAATGTTGAAATTCTAATAATAGTGAGGTGACCTTTACTCACATGTCTGGGTTTTAATCTGTGATGTGCTGTTAATTATCAGGTTGGGGGACTAGCAATGATATCCCATTGTCTTCATGGCACAGGAAACTGGACAACTTGGAAACATGTTATCTTGACTGTAGCGGAGGTGGAGAGGGAAACAATTATTTCCTGAAAATGAGCAGTGGCATATAATTAGATTGAATGCTGCTGGGGTTGAGTTGTTGCCAAACACACTTCTTTTGAATTTAAAAAGTGGGCTTTGGCATGGGAGAGAAGGTAGAGTTTGCGGTCAAGGAGAGACCAGACAAAAGCCACTCATCAGGTAAATCAGGCCTGACTTTTATTTCTTCAGGTGACAAAGCTGGGTGGCCTTCTCGGGCCAGAGAACAGTAAAGCGTCCTGACAGAATGACTTGCAAGGGCGCACAGGGGGCAGGATAATGGTGCTCTCTCAGCCTCTGCAATGACACTTCACTGTGTGTGTGTGTGTGTGTGTGTGTGTGTGTGTGTGTGTGTGTGTGTGTGTGTGTGTGTGTGTGTGTGTGTGTCTGTGAGAGAGAAAGTTTGTGTGTGGACAATTTGTATATACGTTTAGTTCTAGACAGGAGATTTTTAAAAAATATTTTCAAATTGAAAATGTTCAGTTAAACTATATTTTTATGCTATGTTGTTTTCTGCTTAAAAAATAAATGTATATATTGTAGCATTGTAGCACTTGACTGTGAAGCATATATTTTTGGTCTGCCCAATTTTTAATTCAAAGAGAGAGTGATTTTTAATTATTTATTATTTTATTATTATTTTTGAAGGGCTTAGTTTGTAAGATAGACGTTTTATTAACTAGATTTATTGCAAATACAATTAAATAATCTTTCACAGTTTTATTTAATGTTTGTGTTTGTTGTATTGTTTCTATTTATTGAATGTTGAATCTTTATATGTAATTAAATAAACTGTGATGATGCTATAACAATAAACTTACTATTCTTACCTCTTATGCCAGTTTACTATGCCAATAATATTACATTAGGCTTTTTTATTAATATGATATCAGGACAGTATTCCCCTACCCAATAAATTGTATTTTAATGTATTTTTGAAAAGAAAAATGTATAGGGAAACAAAGTGTGTTTTGTAAACAGTGACCTGAATAGCTTTATGTATTACCTCCATTTGATGAATCAAAAGGAGTCTAAAGAGGCTGCACAGACTAAAAAGAGTAAGGCTCTCAATGCTCCTTTATAATCAAACTGTGAACCCTTTTTATGGCATAATTTGCTGTAAATTATATTTATATGTCACACGCTGCCCTGTCTTCCTATGGGACACTGCAGGCCCACCAAAGAAACATGCAATTTTCTGGTGAAAGCCATGGTCTGAAATGTGTAAACATAGCTAAATTACATCTGGACTTTATGATTTGCTTTGTTGGTTTGGTTGTTTGTTTGGAGTCCGGTAACCAAGGATGGCTTCATTAGGTGGTTGAAGCTGCGAGGTTTCGCCTCCCCTGTGCATTCTCCAGATGCCCGCTGATGGGCCACTGCTGACAGAGGTGTTAGCATCACATTTGCCTCCATCAGGGACACAAATATCACAGTATCAGTCACACTTCACTTCACATTAAGTCTGTCTAATTAAGGCCGAAAAAGGAAGAGATGTGGGATTTAAGGCACACATGCAGACAGTGCTGCTTTCCCATTACTGCCTGTGTGCGCCATTTTGTAAAACAACCCAGTCAGCAACTGCTAGCTGTCTTGCAGTTGTCTGCTTGTATTTTTAGGCCATTTTAATGTAAGTTTTTTTTATACTTTACGCCACCATTTCCTCATTTATATTCTTCTAACGTTTTAATGTCGTAAAAACCCCGCTGTTGAGCAGAGTCCAAACCCTAACTTTTCGATTTATGTTTGAGAAAGCCGACGGACCACAGGGGTTAATTAAAAGCGTAATTGCTGTTATTAAAGCCCTCTTCCCATTCCTTCTGTCTTTCCATTTTCTGACACTCACTCTTTTTGACATCTGGAGCTCCTATTAAAAGATGTGGGCTTGATTCTCCTCCAGATGTTTCGGCTAATCATCTGTCCAAAAAGGAAACACTTTATAAGCATTCTAAATATTTACACACCGAGCACTCGCGGTGCAGGTTTTAGACCCTTGGGTCAGACCCAAGCTTGCAGAATCTGTGAAGTCTTAATACAGTCAGCCTTAACCACCTCTCAGAAGCAGATGCTCTTTTGTACGAGTACAGTCCAAATACGGGAATTTTATTAGGTGTTTAACACAGCCGTAATCACGGTGCTTTTGAGCTCACAGACTGCTGTGCCACTGCCAGAACATGGCATCACCACTCCTCTGCCATCCTCGACCGAGAACACCCGAGGAGCTTAAAGTGATATAAATGTTTTTGAGTGACAGCGTAAATCTGTACTATGACAAATAACCTCCTTTGAAGTCAATGCCGCGTCCAATAGGATACAAGTTTTGTATTATAAAAATGCCCCAATGGCTAAAAAAAGCACCGCACAATGTCAAACTGACAATCTTAACTCCGTAGCTATGAGGAGTGAGGGTGTTTGCCGTGCTTATCTGAATAAGAACGTCACGCCCGCTTAAATCTGTATTCCATGGTAACTTGGCACGTCGATGATGGTGGAAAAAATAGCACGTAATAAAATCAGCGCAGATGAACATTTTTCGTGTCCAATGCATGCAGCAATACATCACAATTCCACAGCCTGGCTCAGAGTAATATATAAACTTAGGAGGCTGTCTTGTTGCAAAAATGAAAATGTACTTCTAAGAAATGAGCAATTTCCCCATGGAAGAATTGAGAATTCAAAGGGACTGTCTGTGGGTGACCTGTCATCAATCACGGCTGCGTGCTGGGGGCCTGGGAGAACGGCCGTCCATTGACAGGTGCTACCCGGTGCCTAATGGCACACAGCAAACACAGAGCAGGGCGGAGGGAAGGCAATAGGACTGTTAATTGCGCTGGCTCTGCCCTGGAATACTGAAAGCGGCTGGCTGGAGGCACAGGGCATCTCCCTGCTCTCATTTCCCCACCGGATGCCTTGCAGATTACATGCCCAAACCAATTGCTTTCAGCCCTTCCAATACTTTCTGAAGCAGGAGACTCTGACATGTGACAATAAGAGATACTGGCAGCGCTAAAGCTGCGACTCATTCTGTAGGTTAAATAGCCCTTCGGATGATGACCATGTGAATGAGAAGGAGACAGAACATTTTTTGGAGGCGCTTCATTTCAGTCAGCCCTGGGTTTTAGCCAGACTTTCTAGGTTTATATCTTCATTTTGGGGAAATGACACAAAAAAGCGTCACAGCGGTTCAATGTTTGATTGGAGCGTGGGTGTTTTTTTCTTTCTTTTGAGGTGCATGAGAGAACAGTCTTAATGGTTGAATATCCCTCACTGCATAAGCATTGCGTACACTCCCCATCAATAACTCTTTCTAAACCACACCATTTAAATCTTATGAACTGCTTTAATGCCCTCATATGTGTGCTGCACCCAGATGTGTGCATTTCTCTCCTGGTTTGTTTCATGCATTAATAGTGAAAAACCGCATTAATATTCCTGGAAGCAGAGCGCTCGTTTTCTCAGCTGAGGCGTATTTCCATTCCAACTGTCATCTGGTGTGTTTGAGCTTTTATTGATGTATGACTGTGTCAGGCTCTTCATTTTTGGAGTCAGTAAATGCAGATGCTCATAGGTTATAATGGGTCTTTGTTATTGTGCTGCATTGCCTCTTTAGTGTATGTGTGTGTGAAACAGAAAGGAAGAGAAAGATGGAGTGGATGTGAGGTAGCTCTCATTGTGTGTGAACCTCTCCACCATCTGCAGGCTGAGCGTGTGGCTCCCTGTCGATGGCTCCTGATGAGGGCCAGATGTTCACTCTGGCTGCTGTGTGTTCCATTAGGAGCTTCAAGGCTAAACGTGTTACTCTCTCAAGCCTGTGGGTTTTGTTCGGTGTAGCTTCTTGTTGGAGAATGTGTGCCAGTATTCACACATAATTCCATGACAGCCTGCTATTTGTTGCAGTTTTTTTTCATTCGCTTGATAATCTGCAGCAATTTCTCATCTTTTCTATAGTTGAGTCATTCGTCATCTTCATTTCTTTACTCTCTGTAATCTTGAGTTTGGGGAAGTGCCATTGCTGTTTTTTATCATTTTTTTGAGCAATAAACCACAAATTGTATTACTATATTAAATAATAGTATGTTAAAATAATAATACAATATATTGTTATTAGTTAACACAGCCAAGGGAAAATTGCATACACGTCAGCCCAGATAGCCTTGTGGGCAGTGTGCCTTCATACACTGTAAACAAATGCAACTGCACATTTCCAGTTTACGAAACCTTTTATGTCTCAAATACAACAAAATGCTATTTTCTTGAAACTACATAAAAACCCTTGTCAGACCAACAAAATTTCCTCAAATGTTGTCCCAACTAGTCAAAACCCGTTGTCTGAACAAATGATTTAATATTGTTGAAATGTTAAGGCTTTGTGAGTTCCCAGCATGCATTGCAGGATGAATACATTATACAGTTACTGTTATAGGATTATTGTTTATTATCTGACTTCATTTAAAAAATATATTTTTATTTATTGTTTTAGCATTATTGTTAGTTATTTCTGATACTGTGATGTAAAGAGCTCATATTTTAAAATGTGTTGATTGCAACTGTTCTTGAGGGTTGTGTGTATTGTTTTGAGGCCTAGATTATGTTCAACCACTTATATCTGCTTCCCGAATATCTTAATCTTGTTTTACATGTTTATAAACAAAGACAATGTTGTCTCCTTATCAGACTAAGTTATCGATTAAGGTTTTTAATTCGTAAACAAACATAAATTTGATTATGTGGTGACTTTTTTCTTCCAGGAAACAGAAGAAATAAAAACCCTCAACAACAGTAATTGCTGTTATAGTTGCTGTGACAATAATTTTTCTATTAGAAAAATAAGAAAATCAGCATTGTATGAACAAGCAAATTTACATTGGCTAAACAAAGTATCTTTACTTATAAGAACTAAAACATTATAGTTGAGAGAACCCACAAGTCTTACTGCATCAAGTCTCCTTATTTACCTTTTTAATGTTTTCTCAACTATTTATTTTTTATAGTGTACGGCGCTGTTCGAGGAACTTTTCCAATCCCATCCCTCCTCTCTCTCCCACTTCACTTCTTGTCTCTAAAACCTGTCCTATCATCATAAAGTTAAAAAAAAAATATTAAAAAAATGAAGAAAATTACATACAGTACACAAACCTTGTTAAGCTTTGCGGTTTGGTATGTTTTTTTTATGTAATATTAAAATGTTTACTATTATAACTATTGTCTATTTTTTAAATAGATTTTAAATATAATGTATTCATGTTATAACAAAACTTAATTTAAAAAAAAAGTTTTGCAGCCCCCAAGCACACAAACTCAGCCTGTGTCTGTAATCTGAAGAGGATCTCAGGTTAACCACACAAGCGGGGCAGTAAAATTGGAAGAGTTTTTTCATGCATTCAATTCTTCCACTCCACTGGTTGCTGTTGACACCTGACCCACCATATTTCCCTCGTGTCCACTTGATGTTTGTTAGTGGGTTGCTTGCGCTGTGTCTTAGCACATCCATCTTAGCAATGTCCATTGATTAGAATTATGTTTACTGGTAGATGTAACAAGCTTTAATTCTTGCCGAGTTTATGCATGGGGGTCTTTATCGCTGATACTGGACCCTGCAGAGTGCTAGTATGAAATTAAGTGGAAGTTTACAAGACCACTGTGTCGATACAGGATTTGAGGATAAAGAGGGGAGGAAACTGTTATTTGGCGTACTAATACATTCATTTTAGTGTCTTCTCAATAAGCAAACTCTTATTGAGAAAAACTCATTTTTTATGTCTTGAGCTTGATTAAATAACCCTGAATATGTCTACAGCTAGCTGCTGATTTTGCATTTGATGGACGAATAAAACCATGGAGATGAATGTAACCCATGTGCATTTTCTGTCAGGTGTATAACCTGGTTTGGACAGAGGCTGTAGGTAATATCTTTGATGAAAACCATTTTCTTTGATTTTCTCCAAAGCTCTTTCTCGGCATGACAGAGCGGGTCAACAACAGCTGCAGGGATTCTTCTTAATTATAAAAAAAACATGCTGTTTGAAGGGAGAGGAAAAGAGAAAAGAAAATACTTTAGGTCTTGCCTGCAGTGCATACTGATATAATTTTCATAGTAATGAGTCCTGGATGGTATTCTCCACGGTAAAGGTGAAATTATAAAAGGATAAGTGGGGGAGGGCAGACGGTGCGAGGAGGGGAAGAGTCTTAATTAATCTTGCAGTTTGCTCAGAGGCTGAGGGTCACATCACATACATCCGATAACAGATATATCTGAATTTTACTCAAAGGGAGGAAGTGGCTCATGGGTTTTTAAGATTGTGAGTTGTTCTCACGACAGCAACAGACTCACACACACGTCTTTTGACTGCTCATTGAATCAACCACAATGCGTTGCAACATGCATTCAATTTGAAATTTCTGTTCAGATAAGAGGATACATAGTAAGTACATTGTAAAATAAAAATCACAGTCACTATGTGGATGAAATTACTGTTTACGAATAAGCGCTCAGCGGCAGCACTTCTTGGTTCACCTCGCACTCAGAAAAGGGGCTATTTTAGATTAGCACTTTATTCAAATTGAATAAAAAGTGCTGTGTGTGAGGAAGAAACAGCCATTTACAAAAGATTGTTGGACATTTGTGTTTTCTTTCATTACCATCTGGATTGCTGGAAAACAAATCATGATTTTAAACAAATTATGGTTATGATCATTTATAGACCTTGGCCATCATGAGGGCCTCTCCTCTAGTACAAAATGTTTTGCGTTTCTCCAAGGCACCACAAATACCCTAAAGTCACGATTAAATTAATTTTATTTTATTTTGTAAAGCACAACCAAAGTGAGAAATATAAGGCCAAATACATTACTATTGATTATTTAATCATGGGACCTAATCTCATGATTTAAAAAAATACTGTGATTTATGTGGTCCATTGTGTATTTAAGCAATAAAGATGCATATTGCTCAGCTATGTTTTTTCTATTTTTAACTTATGGATACCAAATTTCTTAGAATTAACAACTCACAATCTTAAATAATTAAGAAATGCTATATTATACATTTGATGCCATTCGTCTCCTCACCTCTTCACCTCTCAAGCTCTGTCAGGGTAGATGGGGGAGATGCACATTTTCAGGTTTCTCCAGAAATATTTGATTGGGTTCAAGTCCAGGCTGTGGCTGGGCCACTCAAAGACATTCACAGCGTTGAGTATAAATCACTCTTACTGTGTGCGTAGGGTCACTGTCCTGTAGGAAGGTAAACCTTCTGCCCAGTGTGTGGTTCTGAATGCTCTGGACTGGGTTTTCATTAAGGCTATCTCAATATTTTGGTGCATTGAGCTTTTATTCTATTCCAATGAGTCCCTCAGTCCCTGCTGCTGAAAAACAGACACACAGCACGAGTCTGCTACCAGCACACTTTACTTTTGGTATGATACTCTAGAGGTGATGAGCAGAGCTGTTCCCTTCAAACATGATGCTTAGAATTGAGGTTCATCAGACCAGATAATCTTGTTTCTTAGAGTCGGAGGATCCTTTAGGTGCTCTTTTGTAAATTCCAAGTGAGCTTTCTTTTGTCTTTACTGAAGAGAGGATTGAATCTCGCCACACCGCCATAAAACCCAGATCGGTGGAGTTTTGCAGTGATGTTTGTCCTTCTGTAGATCTCTTCTATCTCCACATATGATCATGGAGCTCAACAAAAGTGACCATCATGTTTGTCCTTCTGTAGATTTGTTCTATCTCCACATATGATCATGGAGCTCAACTAAAGTGACCATCAGGTTCTTCATCACTACTCTAACCAGTGATGTAGTCTAGTTTTTTGTAGTGAGTTTAATGTGATTTTTTCCTTCCCAGCCTCATACTCATCCGTACCAGAGCAGCCTCTCATAAGCACTACCACACTCGCTAAACAGGGCTCTGCGCTTACTTTTATTTTTAGGAGCACTTGTGTTGCAAAAAAAAAAATCAGGAGCACCTTCTCCTCAATAACAAAAATTTGCCTTCCCATTACGAAGTAATATTAGACTCCTTAAAGTGATTTACTTTAGTTGAAGTCTTACCTTTCATGTCAAATTCGAAAGCTTTTTTTTTTTTACATTTCTAATTAAAACAATGCAATAAGAAGAATAGGTTACCGATCAAATAAAATAAGTATTAACACAATTAGTTTGCACTAGAGTCACAGAAGAACATACAAGTGGCTTGTGGGTATTTACAGAGATTTAAGGAGGCTCAGAGGTGGCATGAGTGCAATTAACTTCACAAATTCATGTTGAGATTAATGTTTTAAATATAACATTTTGAATATGGAAATATTATATGATTTAAATAATTGAAATTATACTTTAAAAATTAAACTAAGACCATTAGGTGGCGGCAAGTTACTGATTTTATCACTGAATCATTTAATCAATTGATTCGTTCGAACGGATGATTCATTCGGGAACAAAGCAAGTCCCTGCATCCCAATGTGCATACTATTCATTCTATCTGCTCCAAATAGTATTGAAAATTACTAATATCATTTAGTAACATTTAGGATGGATAGTATGCACATTGGAACTCAGGAAGTGACTGTGTTTATGAATGAGTAATTTAATTGACTCACTAGATTCGTTTAAGCGCAGATTCATTCATAAACGAAACAACGCTGTTTGAATGGAGATGTGCAGCGGCTCAGTTGTGAGTTTATTTGAAACTAGTTTAGTTGACGAAATAGAGAAAATCATGCAATAGGCTACTGTTATATTCAGACAATGTAAATCACTAAATATTAACTTTTTGTTTATTGAAATCACTCATTGTTCTTATATGCCAACAATCCCCTGCTGTTACAGTTAAGTTAATGACAACGTACAATCTACCACGTACCAGGTAACGTTATGATCGCATCGGCCTCGTTTTATGTACCGCGTAGGATAATATCAGCCTTCTGGCTCATTTTCTGTCGTTTCTATAATGTTAACGTTCCTGTCATCTGTTTGCAGTGTCACCCGAAGCAGCAGCAGCTTCAGGGGCAGGCTTACAAAAACACTGAACGGGTCTAATTCGTTCTCCTTTATTAGTTCATTTCAAGCTTAGCAATAGTCGTCAACAGATATACGGCGTGATTATCAGAAAGACGGTGCTTCGCAATACAGACTGGGTGAATTTATGAATGAACTTGGAAAGATCTGTCACAAAACAATGTTGTTACGTATCCGCATTCTTTTTGAAGTGATTATACGCAAATCCTTGACCTTCCCTAGTGGGTATACCTGCGTATCACATAGACTACACCACTGACTCTAACCAAAGTCCTTCTCCATCAATTGCTCAGTTTGGCCAGGAGGCCAGCTCTAAGAACAATCCTGGTTGTTTCAAACTTCTTCCATTAAGAGTAACAGAAACTACATGCTTCTGTGACCCTTCAAATAAAGCAGATGTTTTTTACTCCACTCTTCCCCAGATGTGTGACCCCAGGGCTTGGTTTTTGTTCTGATATGCATTATCAGCTGTTTGAAATTTTATTAAGACGTGTGTGCCTTTTCAAATCATACCCATTCAACTGAATTTGCCACAGGTTACCTTCACTCAAAGTCAAGGTAACTGTCCCAGATAAGGGTATAAATATTTATAAAATGGAATCAATCAAGTTTTTATTTTTAATAAGTTAGCGAAGATGTTAAAAAACTATTTTTTATTTGCTGTTTTTTCTAGAGTGTAGATTGATGTGGAAAAAAGTAATTTAAAGCAGTTTAACATAAGGCAGCAACATAAAATGTGAAAAATAAATTACGGGGTATGAATACTTTCGCAAGGCACTGTAATTAATAATTATGCCACTGTTTGGAATTGGAAAGAAAATAAATCATTAACTCATGTATATCACTGAAAGGTACAGAACTCAGAGGTGTGGTTTCCCGTTGTGTCTCAGAGCATTTTCATCTCTTAGTGATTTTATTATTCGCTATTTTTTATGCTGTTGCTATATTATTGTGGTGCACCAATCAAATCTGAGGACAATATATGCCAGTCACTGAGGAAGAATTACTGTGATGACTCCTGAAAATGTGAACCTCACAATTTGTTCATATTTATATTTGATATTTTATCAGCATAATCTTAATTGCAATCCGGTATGAATCTGTGAATTCCTAAACACTTCCAGTTACCAGTTATTGCTAATATGATGCAGCTTTTCCTACTTTTTGATCAAAGCCATTGATATTAAAGCGTTTTCTTCAGAGCGATTTAAGAGTAATTTTACACGAGTTCTATGACTCATTAGCTTACATGCATTCAGAAGTGCTAAATTGCTAAATAATTAAGTGCAGTTCATATGCTCTCCGTTTACAGTCTGATCGCCTTCAAGAACTCCTGCTATGAGAAGAGCATAATGAGGCAGGAGATAGTTGATCGATGGACTTAGTTTAATGTGAAAATGAAGTGGTTTGGGCACTGTAGCTCTTCTCTATACTTTATTGTGCTGTGAGACTTGCTGTAAATTGAAGTCGCGTGGCTATTCAGCTAGAGCAAGTTTCATATACTGTGAGGATTTAGAGAAGCTATATGCCTTCGCTGACATGAAACGATACATGTAACTCCAGCTAAGAATAGGAATCATCAGGGATTTAACAATATTGTGTTTTTGGTGTTCATATTACATATTGAATCCAGTTCTTGAAAATCAAATATGACATTGCTTATAAATGGCATGTTTGCAACACTATAAAGAAAAGGCAGCCTATCATTGTTGACTATCCCAATCACACGTTGGTGGGCGGAGTTTGTGTAAATAAAACAAAGCGGGCTATTTGCACTTAGTGTAAATAGACACTCCGTAAAGAAAAACCCTGACTTCCCTCATACACGATAAAACCCAAAGGGCCTAAAGTGAATTTTGTAATACAAGTTATAAAGTTTCAATATAAAGGTTCATATTTTCAAAGTTAATGTAGCATGCCAAAACCATGATTCATATTGAAATTGTTCTATAACAATAAAAGGGAAGAGTATGGCTCATTATGAAACTTTTCGTGCTTCAGTAACTTTAGGATTTCTACACCACTGCTCTTGGAGTAAGCATAAAAGTATTTATTGTGTAACAAAGTTTAGAATGCCTTCTGTTAAATGATTAATCATTTTATGAATATATGAAATGCTCAGTAATTAATAAAGCATAAAATAATGCAAGAGTCATCAATATTATTACTGTACATTTTAACCAAACTGCTGAACTGTGTTCTTAGGTCAAGGGTATTTGTGCTAAATCAATGGTTTGATATATATTTTTATTTTATGTTTCATCATTGTTTTACTGTGAAAAGTCAACATGAGGTGGATGAGAAGGTGCATTCTGTCTTATTTGAATGTAAATGTAAAATTGTATTTCAATGTGGGTTTTACAGTTACAGTTTACATTACAGTTGCACAGGCTTGATCAGAATCCATCATTAGGGTATTTTTAAAAAGCTACTGCAAACATTTTAAAATGTAAAACTAGTGTCTTATATATTGTTCATCTATAATACAATTGCAGTACAACTATAGCCACATTTAAATCTGTCTTGAAATAGGTCTCCAAGATTAAATGATTGTTTCAGAACATAGAGTATTGCTCTCTACACTCTAGGTGGCTGATATCTGATCTGTGTCCCGAATCTTGCAATTAAGAACAAATCAGGTGATGTTATAGCTACTCTTTTGTTTTGCACTGTACATTTGATCCTTATCACATAATTATTTTGATGAAATCTGAAACCATGAGGCATCAAACAGTTCTCTGTATAGCCTGTAGTGAGGATAATTTGCTCCATCAAAGCCCTGACATGGGTTGTTATGTTCCAAGATCAACTTTTTTCTGTCTGATTTTTGGCTGGGAATGTGTGAAAGACAAATAATAACTTGAGGTCTAGTTGAGAGTCATTTGAGTGTGACCCGACCTTAGCTTGGTGCCAGTGGTTAGGCTCTTTAATAACACTCCTCTGAGTGGTTCTTTCCCTGTGCTTTCATTAGAAATAAACTTGAATGCTGTGTTTTCAGTAACACTTAATTTTTTTCCCTTCGCACTGATAGAATCATGTACATGCTTGACAATGATCATGACCGTAACCCATGCTGCCGTCAATGCACTGTTGAGAATACATTATAAAAAAGGGCATTTTTTGTTGCTTAATAAAATATTAATTGTTAAAATCAAGAAAAAGTGCCTGAAATAATGTAGGTAATGAAACGGGCAGAGCATAAACAGCACAGCTTGTTTCAAAGATGTGCTCCTCAAGGCTATATAGGCTCCACAAATAAGCAGGGCATTGTAGTTTCACAATTATATTAGCAGCTCCAGCCTTTCTGGGCCCTGTCAAGCATCACAACAAATAAAAGACTGAATAAAATCAAAAGAAATGACTGCAGTTTTGTAAGTCAAGCATGAAAGCGAGGATAAAATGTTCTGTTTAGAATTTTAATTGTGAGTTTGTAATCACGCCATAAATATTAATGTGCTCATTAGCAGGTGTCAGCCCCATCATACTCTTGTACATTGCCTACTCTGCCATGCCATTTGATGAGCTTGTTAATGGAATCAAAACGAATGGAATGAAAGGCATTGTGGCTGACCAAATGTTTCTTGAAGTTGTAGCGGATATTCCTAGACCACAGGCATTGGTAACATTTGTAACAAACGTCCTCGGTAGTCTTCAATATGCACTTTGGATGTGTCAGGAACCTTCAGCCCACTGAGATTGACTACAAAGAGCATATGCATGGACAGATCATCAGATGAGCTAGGAGACATCACGTTATCAGTCCCAGTGCTCTTGTGGCTCCATCTGGGCTGCTCGCGGCTAGTATATTCATTCATTTTATGATGAAACCTGTTGCAAATCTACACAAAGAAGAGGACTTCATCTAAGCGAAGAAAAACGCAATTAAAGACCTTCAATAATGAACATCTAATCTTATAATTACCTTTATTATAATAGCACTTAAGAAACAAATGTATAAGAAGGCCCAGTATAAGGCACTGTACATTAAGCTGATATTATGCACAGCTCCTTATTTAAATCAAAAGGAGCAATTATGTCATAGAGTGATGACTCATTAACTCCCCTTTTGAAAACCTTCCCAAAATCAAATGTGAGTCTGCTTTTATTCAAGGCCTCATGCTCAAAATAGTCCTGTTACACACTAAGGCCACGTGACAAAGCCAGCTCTTGTCTCATTGAGTCAAGAACATTTGGTATTCAGGAATCAAGGATCAGCTTGCAATATGAAAAAAACAATAGTCCCAAAGCTTCTTTCATGGTTGCGTGGGAGAGGTATTGAAAATATGGCTATGTTTGGCTTTCAGAAGAGGCTCATTATATTTTGCTAATCAAGAAGCAACCTTTGCCAGATACAAAAAAGAAAAAAAAGCTAAACAGTGCTAAATGATTTCCACCATTTGCTTCCTTCTGCCTATGACGTAACGTCTCTCTACATTCTCTTTCATGAATGGAAATACATTCTGTTCTATTCATTACACACAATATATTTTCGATCTTCGCTTAGCACGAGTTTGCTAAAATTATTATGGTGTTAGCAAAACATTCAAAGTGATTTGAAGTTGAAATCGAAAGGCATAGAAAGAAAAGGTGTGCTACATTTCAGCTCTTCCCTGAATAGGACCTGATGTGATGCCATCCTGTGCAACTGAACATTAAATTCCATCCCAATTCTACTAATTCATTTTTTTCTATCCCTGTTTGTGGGAGTCTGGGCTGCATGCAGAGCAAAAAATCAATTTGCTATCTCGGATTGTCATATTCCCTCTCACCTACGTGTCTGCCCGCAATTATTGTCTCACAGCCACTTCTTGCAGAGAAAGGGTCCCCTGAGTGGCAATAAATTTTTTATAAGCAGACATGCACAAGACCCTACGCACAGAAATGCGTGCACAGAGCTCCACTGGAGATTAGAGGTGGCTTGTGGTGACCCTAGCTTATAAAAGATAGGGGGCGGTGAATGAGGGTGAGTTGGCTGACATCTTTCCTCATGGAGCATTAACCACGTGCAGAGGACAAGGGATACTGCATGATACAACAGATACAATTGTACAATATAACACTAGTTGCATTTACAGGTGACAAGTGAAAATTAACACAACAAATGGAAAAGAAGATGCATTCAGAAGTTTTACAAATTTCATTCTGAAATGAAAAATAATCTGCGATGGCAAAGCTGAATTTTTAGCAGCTGATTTGGTGCTCAAGACATTTTAATTTAACATTCTTAATAATGTAGAAAACATTTTGTGCTGTTTAATTGTTTTGTGGAGACTGTGATGCATTTTTTTGTTCTTAATGATTATTTGATAAATAGTAAGTTTAAGAAAACAACATTTATTTAAAAATAGAACTTTATAAATGTCTTTCTCTGCAACTTTTTGTTTTAATGCATTCTTGCTGAATACAATCAATTTCTTAAATAAATAAAAAACTATGTAATAAAATATTGGCATTATATGGCAAAAGTGTACAGCAATATCACACGATTGGCACTGGGCTGTGTGGTCAGTGGCGTGCACAGGCCTCTGGTAGGGCAGGGGCGAAATGGCATTAAGAGGGCACAATCGTGGACTGAGGGACGGGGTGGGGTTGGTAGGTGATGTTGTTCCCCCTTGGCTAGGGATATCACGATTTTATCACGATTCTTTGTCCTGTTGGTTTTTCTATTTTGCAAGCTCGTTGAGCATTACAGCCAATTTGAGCCAAACTAATTTCCCTATCATAAAGACAAAGCATTTCAAGGTAAAAAAAATATAAAAAAGGTATGGCAGATATTTAGGCCAAAGTGGGTGAAGATAAAAATCTGCATTTATATAGCGCTTTATTGTGTATTGCTGTACACCCAAAGCGCTTTACAATCATGTGGGGGGTCTCTTCTCAACCACCACCAGTGTGCAGCATACATTTGGATGATGCGACAGCTGCCACAAGACAACGGCGCCAGTGCGCTCACCACAAACCAGCTACAGGTGGAGAGGAGAGAGAGTCATAGAGCCAATCAAGTGTATGCTCTCACCACACACCAGCTACAGGTGGAGAGGAGAGAGAGTCATAGAGCCAATCAAGTGTATGCTCTCACCACACACCAGCTACAGGTGGAGAGGAGAGAGAGTCATAGAGCCAATCAAGTGTATGCTCTCACCACACACCAGCTACAGGTGGAGAGGAGAGAGAGAGTCATAGAGCCAATCAAGTGGATGGGGATTATTAGGAGGCCATGATCGACAAGGACCAGTGGAGGGAATTTGGCCAGGACATCAGTTACACCCCTACTCTTTACAATGAGTGTCATGGGATTTTTAATGACCACAGAGAGTCAGGACTTCGGTTTAACTTCTCATCCGAAAGACGGTGCTTTTTTTTACAGTATAGTGTCCCCGTCACTATACTGGGGCATTAGGACCCACACAGACCACAGGATGAGCACCCCCTGCTGGTCTCAGTAACACCTCTTCCAACAGAAACCTAGTTTTCCCAGGAGGTCTCCTATCCAGGTACTGACCAGGCTCAACCCTGCTTAGCTTCAGTAGGCAACCAGTCTTGGGCTGCAGGGTGATATGGCTGTGGCTTTGTTATAAAAAAAGAGAACAAATATACACATTACAAATACAAATAATATACAAATAACATAAACAGTGTTTTATTTTCAGGTATGCTATAGGTGTATTTAGCAGGAGAATTCAAGAAATTAACACATTTTAAATTTAAACACTATATAGAATTACTCCTATTAAAGAAACTGTATAATTTTATTTATATTTTTTAAAATGTTACATTTTAAATTGTTCTCTTTTTGTTTGGTGTTTTATTAAAATTAAATGAATAATTCACCCAATAATAAAAATAGGCTAGTGTTTTATTTGTATACCTTCATTTACTCAAAAGTTATTTTAAACCAGAGTTTCCTTCTTCTGCTAAACATAAATGCTATTTTGAAGAAGGTGGAAAACCAAACAGTTGCTGGTCCACAGTGTTCCCTATACTGTCAAAGTCAATGTGGACCAGCTGCTGTTTGGTCACCCACATTCTTTAAAATATCTTCTTACTGATGTGAATGTATGTGGCGCTGTACAGTAAATTGATACGGCGGCGCCAGAACTGTAACTGATAGAATGTGTGCTGTAGCACGATACAACGATATTTCTTCTAAAACAGATCGTGGAGACATCTTTATCAGGGCCACTGCTGGCCAAATGTGCCCTAAGCAGGATTTTATTGTTGTGCCCCCTCCCTCAAATATTATGGAAGTAAAAAAAACATCTACCATAGGGGTCAAAATAGAACTTTAATAAAATATTAAAGTAAATAATTTAATTGTAATTAAATTGTATTATTTGCAAAATTATAGCTTTAGACAGTTACCTATGGCAGTAATACAGCTGTCCGATTGATTTTATGGTCTCAACCATTCAGAAACCACACAAAAGAAAACTAAGCAGTTTTACCACGAAAACCATGGTTAATTTTTGTAAGGGTTGTGATGTCTACATGTTTTTTGTTGAAGAAATTATAGAGGCCGTGTCATCTATAGCAAAAAGGTGGACAAAAATGAACAATTAAGTGGATACTTGAATAAAATGTTTGGTCAATAACATATTAAACAAGGATATGATCGTTCTGTAAGTGTAACAGCAGAAATTACCAGGCCTTTGGCTCCCTTTACAGGCATTTATAACATGTAATGTTGAAAAAAACAAAACAATAGACACCATCACAACATTAGTAATGGTTTTACTGGTTATAATGGGACTTGTATTTGTTTTAATGGAAACTGTAATGGACCCTGTTGATCTCTACTGGTTATTGGTCACCTTCTATTGGTGGCTTGTTAAAACCAATACATCCTAATGAAATATGTCCTAAAACACACTACAGAAAACCATTTTTGTATGTTTTTTTTATGGTTTCATGTTTTTTTTTAAGTTGTTGGTTTGTAATGGCATTTGTAATTTATTTGTGATGGTGTTAGTATTTTCTGTGATTTTTTTCAGCAGAGTTGACTAATTGTTTTTATATAATGCATTTTAAGTCATTTTAAAGGCTGTTGTTGACTTAGGTCTGTGTTTATAACCACAACAAATAAATATATATATATATTGTCTTAATACTTAGGCTATTTGATTATGAATGTAGCCTACCTGAAAGTGTTTTTTTTTATAAAATTTTTTCGGCGCCGGATTGCTGATGTCTTTTCACGGGCATAGTTGTACATCAATTATGATCATCTGCGTTCAGCCGCAAACATGAGGTGTGAGCGCCGGGTGCGGTTGCGGGAGTCATGTGTTTTTATGTTTTCCTTTGTGCACACCACTGGGTGGTAATGTTTTAATGAATAGTGTTTAAATTTTTATTTATTTCATTAACATGCAGAATCCATGCACATTCAGAATCTGGCTAACAAGTAGTTAATTTGCCTGGTGTTAAAATGAATGTGCATTCTTTTTCATGTGCATCATGATTGGATCTCATTTTCTCCTTAATTACACAAATAGGTCATACGAATGCTTGTAATGCATCACAACATTCTTTTCTAAGCATATAACTATTTCTCCTTCTGACTTTCTGTAGTATTGTCTCTTCGACTTTCAAATTTATGACAAAAACAGCATTATTTCAGTGTTTATTTAAGAGAAGGTCATTTGTACAAAGAATTGTGGCACACAGGGTCGATTATCCATTAATCCAAAACCAAACAGATGTTGTATATTGATTAAACTGCAACTTGCTGAAGATTTTTACTCAAACACACAATTACACTAAATTAGTACTTACACAAGAGCTGCCCAAGCAATTAAATCTTATGATTAAATGTAATTATGCTTGAAGTGTTTTAGACCATCTACGTTTTTAGTTTCTCTACACTAATTTAAGGCTGTATGACATAAAACATTTCTGTTGGGTAGCTACAAGAAGTGCAGATTAATATGAATTTATTTAAATACAATTCTAATTATTTGCAGTGCATCAACATAGACTGAACATGCACAACTCTCTGCTCTTGTGGAGTTTCATGACTTCTGGAATGAAGCACTGTCATGTCCGGAGGAGACCTGGCCACTACATTCAGCTTTCAGTTTTCAAGTTGTATTATTATTATTATTATTATAACATCTCAGTTCTAGTCTATTACATTTGAGTATTTCATCAATAGTGACGTGTGATTTATGTGGCTGTGATTTATGAAGCAGAAAACTTAGTCAAAATCTGCGACCTCAGAAGAGTTCAAAGTGAAATGTTCTTTATTTAGATTTAGAATATTTTTAATTAGAGATATCAGCCATTTTAAACAGCAGACTGTGAGTTCACAGAGAACTGCTGAAGAGTCTGAAACATTTAAAACATGCAAAAACTTACATTTTTGTAGTGCAAGAAAAAGGATGATGCACTTGTCACGTTTCAGGTGGTTACAACGTTTTTATGTCTTCCTGTAACAGTAATTAAACCCTGTTTTGTGAAATTTTCATCCGAGATGAATCTCTGCTTTGCATTAAGTACGTTTGACTTTCTCGCCACTTGTCAGTTTGACACCTTAAAATTAAGCATTTTTCACACCTGCTTTTGCTGTCAACTGCCGGCATCATAAATTTTTAATATTGTTACTCTTATTTATATAACTTTATTCATTATTTTATCGTATTTAGATTTATTATAAAGTTTTTTTTTAATCCTTTTGCACATTTTTGTTTTGTTTTGTGTATGATGATAACAAAAGATGACATCATTTATTGCATAAATAAATAATCCGTTTTATAAATTAATTTCCCTGCATTCTGTAGCACCAGTGTGTGTGACTATTTAGATAGCTGTTATGGAAATTCTTGGTCAGAAACATTACTTAGTTTTTTGATACGATACGATAAAGAAATTGCATAAAATAAGGTTTATTTTCTAATGAATACCCCCATGTTACTGTTTATTAAAGTAATATTTATTCTATCAGATAATAATAAAAACTGGTTGTTTAGAGGGGCTATACTGTTTATTATAAAACTTCTTGATTTCGTTATATCTCCTGCGAGTTCCTCTGTATTAAGAAAGTCACTGAATCTTTTCACTACGTGGCAAAAGTTGCTTGCGTGTACTCCAGTAAACATCGTATTTCTGTTTGATGAAATCTTATCAGCTTTCTGCTTTAGAATGACTGCTGAGGCTTTCAGATGTTCAGACTCACATTAAATAGTTTTCCTTTCAGTGCTCATGTCTGTGATTCATGGATTCATCTGGTGCTTTTGATCATGATCATTCTCAAGCACAAATGAAGGGAAGGGCAGCTAATAAACAGTGTGCTCAGAAGTCTACCTCAGAACCCCCGCTGACATCTGATAGCATGCTCTTATCACATCCTTGCTCTCTCCTCTCTCAATGACAAAGCTGATCTCTGCCAACTTTCTGCATACGTTCGCCGTCTTTCATTCCACCAGCAGCCTCTTATTTGAAATCCGGGATCCAAGCTTTAAATTTTATTAGCAGCCTTTATTAAAGCCACCTGTGGAAAAAAAGGAAAAGGGAGAAAAGTGGAGATAAAAGAGGAGTGGCGAGAGAAAAGCGCTACATTAATTCATTGTCAGGAGAGTGCACAATGTGATTAAAAGAGAATGGAGAGATGGAGCGGCCACTGCCTCATTGTGCCAGCACTCAGATATAATTGCCAATCAAATCCAGTCCTTTGTCATTCGCTGTTCCAGCCCCCTGCAACTCGGTCTCCCCCCGATATGTCAATTTCTGAACCTCGGCACATGCTCGCTGAGCCTGCAGCCAGAGGCACAGATAAAATGGCTCCCTCGTTGCTTAACTCTTCAGCCATCAATAAAACGACACGGACAGTGCATTAGCATAGAGCCCATTGTTATCATAATGGAGTTTATAGTGCCGAGAAAATGAGGCTAACCTGCAGTTAATGCAGTGTCTCTCAGCGACATTGTGTCTTACAGCTGTTTCCTTTTGTTCTGCTCAAGCACCAACGCTGTCCACGAAGCACGGGCTGATTCAAATATTAATACTGTTATTGTAATCCAGGACGGTCAGACCCAGGCTGTTGTGTTACAACTGAGATGAGATGCGGAAACCATTAGCCATTTGTAAAAGCACTTTAAGCTTGTTTAAGGTGAAAGGAGAAGGTGTGGCTGGGATAATGGAGGAATGGCTATGTTAAAAAACCCTTCAAAACTCCCGGTTTGTGACCGACCTGCTCAGGAGGGATCTGGGCTGTGATAAGGGAATATGATTTGCGAAATGGGTTAATCTCTCCTCAGAGGTGTCCCTCTGGGTCATGTACTGAGCCCTCTTTAAATTGGTATTTTTGTTCCTTTTGTCTCAAACGTTGGGTCCTCCAAACCCAATGGATATCCCTGACCACTTTCAGGTGTCGTTCTTTCCCCAGATGGCGCTATTGTTTACAGTATGTTCTTCTTCTTTTTGGTATCACTCTCACTGTGCCCCTATTTTCACAGATCCACAGATAGTCCAAGCAGCTTTCAATAACCGCAGTGCCAGTATAGAGCGTCTGTGGGGCCCCTGCAGGGCTACCTGCTGCGCCTGAGCCCTGAGGCGGAACATCAGAGCGAGCCTCAGTCAGGCAGAAAATGGAGACCGAGCCATATCAGTCCTCTCAACCAAGAGCAGATGATCTTTTTAAAGGAGTCCTTAAAAATTAACTGTGAAGGGATGTTAACTGGGGGAGCTGATGTGTTCCCGGCGTTCATATTTGCTGGTTTCTCTCTGCCCTGAGATGTTCTGCTGCCAGTTGATATGTGGTGGGTGTTGTTGATGTACTCAAAATTGCTCTTCAAAAGAATGTATGTTTTCAGAGGAAAAAGTGTCCAATTAAGCTCAGGGGTTTGTCGTGATGCATCTGCAATTACCGTCTAGTGGTCGTGTAAAATAGCCAATGCGGTGAGATAGATAAATGATACATTTTTAAGTGTCCAAATCCACAGTTTGTGCCTGTGCGGACAGCCTACATCTCTATTAATGTTTGAAAAGGCTCTAAGTGTGTTACGAGCGTGTTTATAGAGGGGATACGAGTGCGTGCGTTCTAATAGCACTTCCATATATTTTAAAAGATGGCTGAGTAGGCCTGTGCTCATTTGTGCATCTCTGAGAGTACATCAGTGAGCCAAATCACCTTCTTGTGTGAGATTTCCATACACATGCACACGCCTCCATTATTCAAGTCCTTTCATAGTGTGTCATTCTCAGCACGAGGAAAGCTATTTCCCAATGACTCATGGCTTCATCCCTTGCTGCAAACATTAAGCTGAGACTTTAATCAAAAGGCATTTCAGTAAACAAAACACCATCTCACTCTCACGCACGTCAAAGAAAAGACAGAAAGCGCTCAAACGGAGAGAAAATATGTTGTCAGATCAGTTTTATATTTGGTTGCTTTCCAAGTTTTGAAACAAAAGACTATGTTACTTTTGTAGGTTACATAGATGCTCTTTGATGAGAGACAATAAATAAGGAATAAGTTGTTTGCTTCTCTGAGGACCAGTCACTCTATTATTTACACTGGAAACCACAAAGGCTTTGCGAAGTGAGTACAAACAAATATGAGAGGCTCTGGAGGAGGTTGATGGCTGACACCTCAGGGTATCCTCCTGGAACATCCCCATAATTCCCAGTCGTGATTGTCTGGAACATTTAAATCACTGTCTAACAATAAGCGGGACATGCTGAAGGAGAAACGTTCAAAAACTTGTCATTGTCTGAAGTGTGATTATGTGACAAGCTTTTTTGTCACGTCTTTATTTCTATTTAGCTCACGTGCTTTTATTAATATTTTTGGAACACTTTCTGGACACTTCTGGCTCTTTCAGAATGGCTTTTTATTATGAAAGACCCAGATGGAAAGAACATAATGCTGCTCTGAGAAATCGATTACAAAGTTTGAAAAGGACGGACTTTAGGTAGAAACCCATGGTAACTCAGCACAAGGTTAAATAGGGAGCAGGCTGCTGATAGAGTGAAAGGAAGCCAGATAACAAAGATTGTGAAAGGTCTTTGTGACCCTTACCGTAACTCACGAAGCTGTAGAAAAGTAAGTACAGGCATATGCTGCATTCAATGCCTCATGGGAAGTTTCTGCTTATGAGCTTAAAAATCATAGTTATTACTTGCGCTCAGGTGTTTTTGGCTGGAGTACAATGAAGTCTTTGTGCAATTTCAATTGCTTTTTGTGCAATTTTCCATTTAAGTTTTTTAGTAGCAAGCACATATGTAAGCAGTGTAAATGATGTTATATGTGTATTATATATTTCTTATGAAATATAGTTTGGATTGTCTCCTTATAAACCAGCTAAATGAGTAATGTGGCAATTTGTATCACTACTTTCATCAACAGTACACAAAATGCATGCAAAATAAATTGTACCACCAACAGTCACAATTAGGGATGCTCTGATCGATTGGCTGCACGGTATCGGCCGATAATCATATTTTAAGACTCGATCGGTACTCATACTTTTGGCTGATCTCACATACCGATCGCAATTTAATGACGCCACATATATGATTCGTGGTGACACATTTGGCAACGCAGTCATGTCATTGCTGGTGTGGAAATGCTATGACGTTACGAGAAACAATTAAAAATTTGTCTTGTAAATAAGCTGATCTGCGCATCACTGCACAGTGCACACATAAGGCTCCACGGGCACCGGAGTTGGTCACGGCCGCTCTAGTCAGTGCTTGTGTTTATACCAGCCTCACCACGGCATGTTTCTGAAGTGGCTCTCTCCGCACTGCTTAGCTAAAAATATTATTTTGTGAGTTGTTACCACGTGGAGGATGGAACAAAACCTTGTCACAGCCATAAGGGGTAACATAAGCTGATCGCGGGCTATTTTTATGTACATTTATTTATAAAACAAAATATCTTCTTTTGCCATATTAGCCTACTCAATGGCATTGACACAGAGTTTACTCCTTTCAAACTATCTGTAATGTCACTGTTTCAGCAACTGTCACAACAACTTCCTGATCAGGCGAACACACACACACACACACACACACACACACACACACACACACACACACACACACACACACACACACACACACACACACACACACACATGAAATTGTCTGCCTGATGAAAAAATAAATATATATTTTTTTTTTGCTAATATTGCATCATTTATAATTTATTTTATCTATTTTATCCACACGCAAATAATCAGAATGCATTTATACGTGCACAGGCGTTCAAAAGAAAAATAGCCTATAGAATAAGTGCATTTAACTGGTAAACCAAATAATAAGTGCATGGGAGTTTGGCGACCGGCGCTACCGATGACCAGTCAATACAGACTGGTCACTGACTAAGTCTACTCCACAACCAATCAGGGGCCCCCTCTTTGCTCGGGCCTAGCCCAATGGTTAATGCGGCCCTGGGTATAGTGCTGAAAAATATTTATCATAAACGACCCTGAGCGCTTGTTATGTAATCCGCTCCACTGTTTTGACGCGCTGCTCACTTATAATGGTGCTGCTGTTACGGCACGCAGTCCGGATGGATGTCGGGGTGCAGATGCACTTATAGAAGTATTTAAGGATAAAAACCTCCAATTGCTTTTAAATTATTCAAGAGTCCTTTTCCTCGAGCCGAGTCAAGTCTGGAGTTATTTCAGGTCGAATCTGAAGGCTATAAAATGTGACTCGAGTGCCCATGTCTGACACATTTTCTTTGCATTTATTTTTGTCTTATATTAAGTATCCTGATACTGATATCTTGATTATGTTATACATAAACACTATTTTAAAGGAATATTAAAATGTTCTCTGTAGAAGGAATAATTTGTGTGATTATTTATATAACATTATTACATATGTTATATAAAGCTTAAAGCATCAGAATCGGCATCGGCGGATCACCATGACAAGAAATCGGTACTCGGTCTCGGCTGCAAAAATCCTGACCAGAGCATCCCTAGTCACAATTAAAACTTATTATGATCAGTAACAAATTGCTTCAGCCATTAATATTTAATTGACACATTCTAACTCTGAAAGTCAGAGCTTAAAGAGAATGACAATATTCCCACTCATAATTATGACTTGATGGTGCTGTTCATGTGCAATCAATTAGTAATTACACTCATTCTCAATTAGTAAATACACTCATTCTGACATGACTTCAGGACACCATTATACTGCAAGACCCACACCATCTATTTTCCAACTCTGTAAAATTATACAATTAAGCAAACGAGCAAATTATGGCAAAATGGCTAAAAGGTCTTTGGACAAAAAACAAAATATTGAACTTTATTTTAAATCATGTTCCCTTTAGAAAGGGAGGTGCATTACACAAGTGCTCTTTTATACCCCCAGATGCTTACGTAATAGGCTGGCGCCTGCCAATGTCAAGTTCATTGTCGTTTTTTCATTAATGCTTCAGACACCGGTCACGCTGAAGGCGTTCCCATAGCACCCTCTAGAGGACGCAGCGTCTCGTTCCCTATTCTCGGGGAACCGTGGTTACATGTGTAAGCTGAGACGTTTTTAATAATTGTTATTCAATTACAATCATAATGATAAAATATATATTTTTAAATAAAATATTGTCAGACAGTTTGAAGGTCCACTGTAGCAATGCATCTTTTATAAACTTCCATTCAACAGTTTAAGATTTATTTATTGGTCAAGGATTTATTTAAATTGATCAAAAGATTAATTAATAATGTATAAAATTCTATTTCACATACATTCAGTTTTTCTATTGTTTCATTCAGCAAAGAATCCTGAAAAAAGCATCTAAAAAATATGACGCAGCACAATAATTTTCAACATTTATAAAAATAAGAAATTACTTGAATACAAAATCAGCATATTAGAATGATTTCTGAAAGATGATGTGACACTAAAAATATTTTGTTAAAGAGGACCTATGCTCCTTTTTACACAATGTAATATAAGTCTCTGATGTCCCCTGAGTGTTTATGTGAAGTTTTAGCTCAAAATATCCGACAGATAATTTTTTAAAGCTTGTTAAAAATGGCTACTTTTATGGTATTAGCCCAAACACATTGAATTTGAGTATGTTGCTTTAAATAAAATGAGCTGTTGCTCCCAGAGAAGAGGGCGGAGCTTCAAGAGCTCAGTTCCCGCATTAGCAGTGCTAGCCTTTGCAAATAAACATTCCACTATTAGTACAAGCCTGTTTTCTTTACAGAAAACTTACTCTGTTTCAAAGTCAGTCATCTGATTGTACTGTGCATAATAAATTTGCATTTATGAATTACACAGACAAGGAGCACAGGATAAAAATAACATAGCTGGTCTCATGATGCATGGCATGCTATTACAAACTTTATAAGTACCACTCATGATTATGAGCTCAACAAACTCAAGCAATTGACTAACATTGCTTTCATATGCAACTTTTAACTACCGCATTCCTATTAACGATCATTCATGAAGACAGCATCAGTGAAAACAGAGACAATGGTAGCTTTAGCATCATTAGCCTTAGAGAGTGCCAAGAAGCTCTTTCAGAAGGGCAATTTGGAAAGCAAACGCGTGACACTTACTTTGTCTGGAGCTGATGATCACGTACAAAGTGTTGTTATTGATTCCTACGCGTATTGGGGACTTTACCGAATTTTTTCCAGGACATTTCCTCAGACAATGAAACTTAACCACAGTGTCCTCGGCTCAGATGGAGGGAGTCGATTCAAGATTTTTATTAGTCACATACACAATTATACAGAATATAACCAGCAGTGAAATGTAAGTCAGATCCGCTCCATGGACAGTGCAATTATAAGGAACACAAACACAAGAGAATACATTAATATAGGTATGAAAAAAGATGCAAAAATCACAAATAAGAATAATAAAAAAGATTAAAATATAAAATAAAATGTGCAATAAAATGAAATGTGCAGTACAGTATACTGTAGACTTAATAAATAATAATATAAGCAGGAATGTGCAAGAAGAATGTGCAAACAGGTTGTATAGGGTATTTACATAGCAGCAATACGAATGGTAGAGAATAATGAATATATTACTGATTATTAAATGGCGACATATTGATGTTATAAGACTGAGTTTGAGTTTAGGAGCCCGATGGCCTGGTATGGAAATGGCTCCAATCAGGACTGCAAAGCCTTGTAGAGAGTTGTGCGCTTAGCTGAGTGCATCTCAGGGTCTGCCCTCCCATCTGTTCATTTTACTGCCATCTGGCAAGTGCTTCCGGAGCCTGATGGCCTGGGGGTAGAAGCTCCTCCCAAGTCTCTCAGTTTTTGCCATCATGCTCCGGAAGCGCTTGCCAGATGGCAGTAAAATGAAGAGACGGTTACCAGGGTGGTTTGAGTCCTTGATGATTTTAGCAGCTCTGCTTTTGCAGCGTTGGAGGTAGATGTCCTGCAGAGAGGGAGAGCAGACCCTGAGATGCGCTCAGCTAAGCGCACAAGTCTCTGCAGAGCTTTGCAGTCCTGATTGGAGCCATTTTTACACCACACTGAGATACACTATAGAGAGTCTACAATATAGAGACTCCTATGTTCGTTAGTGCATCCCAAAACACAACACTTGAAAAGCCTCTTTGGCACTGACAGTGTGGAAAGCCATTTTAACATTTAAAACTTTGTTTTGACTATAAATAAATATATCCAGCAGCTACAGCAAGTAGTCAGTTATGGAGGCGGACCGCAGCTTCTCACTCAGGGCTGTGTCTATAGGGCAGCATCACAAATGAGCGGGACTTTTTTCCCTCAGTGACCTGAACACAGGCATTCTGAGAGACTGTTTATAATTGTTTTAGATACACAAATGAGTGGGTGGATTTATACTATTACAGGCTGGTTGTTTTCACACACTGAGGCCACACAACTGTGTTCAAACACCTTATAAAAGTGATTTTTGCACAATAGATCCCCTTTAAAGTAGAAAACAGGTCTTTTAAATTAAAATAACATTTCACTATATTCCTGTTTTTACTGTATTTTTTTATAAAATAAATGCCTGAAGAGCATAAGAAACAAACAAACAAAAAAACTCAAACAGCCACACTAAAATTTTGAACAGTTAGTGTAACTTGTCACTTGTCCTCCTTAACACTTGAGGGATCTATGAAGATTCACATGCTTGCTTTAGCTTGGGGTGAATTTATCACAAATAACATCCAGGCATAATGGAGAGCGCCTACTTTGAGGAAACTTTATGATGTATTTGTATGTGTTAAGCAGTGTTTCAAGGTGAGTGCAGCATCTACGTTTTACTCTTGTTGATAGTGGTGACAGTGAAATAGCTATAATCATAGCCTCAGCTTGACAGGTTTCATATTCCCATCAGAGTAGGCCCATTTCTGAAGCTTGTTTTAGTGCAGCATGTGGTAGATGGGATTGAGCGATGTCAGAGGTAACCCTCTTCCAAGTGCCTTTGTTGGACCTGCTAGAAACCCCAGCAAAATAATTGCTTGTATCCTTGTTTTTCTCATAGACCTAAAAGAGCAGGTGCTAAACCTTCAAAAACAGAAATTGCGAAATCTCTCTGGAGTGGGTAGCTCTGATAAGATGGCAGAATGTTCACAGCATTTGGAAAAAAGCTAAATAACTGTCAATGTCGTATTTAGTATGAAATGCATGCCATCTCTTTAACAGTCTGCTGATCTTGGCCTTGACGCATGCAGACTCTCATCTCCTCTCCCATCAGATAGACACTTCCTCCTCTGCCGCCTTCTCTCCTCTTTCTCAAACCTTCACAAGTGAAATGAAAGTGAGCTAATCGGATAATTTGAGCAGAGATCACACGGCATACTGTTTGTTAGATTAATCGAAGATAACAAGCCATACGTTTTCCAATAGCCAAAGATTAAGACATAAAAAGAGAGCAGTCTTCCAATAGCAGAGAAGAAATAAGTAGAACGAAACGTAAGACAAGGAAAGGTAGAGTTGAAGCTCATGCAGGAAAAATAATGAGGATTAGAAGATGTAAATGCTGTAAGACTCCTGCGTGCTGGACTTGGATAATGCAGCGCCGATAGTATTGCCAAACAGGAGAAGAAAGCCCACATACCGAGTCTTCAGTGCACTCGCTTTCAGCACTTCATAACCCAGCAGGTAATTGGAACCGAAAAAGAAAGTATGAAACGTCTCACCTACACTTGCCCAGGCTGTTTGCCTTTATATTCATGTCTGTCTGCCATGGATTAAGCACACTGAGGGCATTAAGCCTGGGAGAGCATGCTACATATCACACAGAAGTCATGACATGTTTGCTTGCCAGCTGAAAAATAGCCCCATCTCATGCCATATATATAGTATTTATAAATTTTTTTTCTCCAAAACCACAATTTGACATTTTATTTTTATGGAATGAAATGTAAAGTGGCAGGATCCTGTGGCATTCAGTGCATGTACATGCACTTTAAAAGTTTGAATTTAATTTAGACTAAATCAATAATTCCTTTTAAAATGTCATGCAAATCGGTTTAGTCCGACTGAAATCACACCAGTCACACATTCCCACCAACTCTTATTCCCCTCTTTTTTTCGTGGGATTGGACTAATGGACTTGGATGATTGTAGCTCAGCTTCACCATGTAATGCGTTCATCAAATTATACTCTGGCTGGGTATTGCCTGTTTGAGCTTGAAAAACATGTTAAGGAAGTAACAACACATCAAAATTAGAGTACTACTTTAAACCACAACATAATATTTTATTTGATTAAAAAAACAGCAAGGATTTAAAATGTACTTTATAGTAAAACATCTGACTGGACATTATTACAAATTCCCCTTTTTACTAGTATGATGATACATTTAAGTGCACTTATTTTTCTCAAGTCTGTGCGTGTAAACCTACCAAGTGTAGACACTATTATTCTTAGATGAATTTACCATTAAATATGTTTGATTTGATTGTGGGTATCATTAGACAAAATGTATGGAAATGTAGATAATGTGGTTTGCTCACTACTGTGTTTGTTTGGTTTAAAATCGTGCACACTGCTTTTAACTAGACAAAAGCAGCAGCATACGGTAGATGTCTCTGTCTGATTAAGATAACATATCCCTTTAAACATCTGTGAGCCTAATCACATTGTCACAAAGGTTAAAATGTGGCAAAATAGGATTTCTTAACCTATTTTTAACTTGACTGATGAAGATGCTAATTGGTCTTTTGACTGAATAACAGGTGTTCTTAATTGACAAATGCATAAAGGGCCCCAGAGCGGACAGAGATTAATGACCAGTGTTTCTCATGAGTTTTTTTCACACCTCTGTTTTAGCCATACCATGTGCCTTTTCCTTTTATCTGTGTTTTGCTCAGCATGTCTGCTTGAATTAGTGTGATATTAGTGCATGGTAGTAGTGTAACAGACCCTTTGGTCATGAACATTAAAGGGATTTTTCACCTAAAAATAAAAAAAGTTAATTTATAAAAAATCATTAAATTATGTCATTCCAAACATGGTTGACTTTTTTTTTTTGGAACATTTAAACAAATGTCTTGATATCCATACAATATAATTCACCAAAACTGTTCGGTTCACTACATCTTCCATATAACTTCTGCACCAGTTTAGAATGACTTGTGGGTGAGTAAATGATGACACAACAAACACCAACATAATTTGGATTGACTCTAAAAGTCTTAAGTCTCAAGAGAATGTTTAATAGGGCACGTCAAATGTTGGTCTTAAACAGAATGCGAAATCGAGTCAAAATAGAGTTAATTTTATATAAAACATCACTGTAATTGTAGTTGTAGTTTGTCTAACCTGGCAAAAGGCACCGTGTTTGTTTGTAATAAATCACATGCGATTATACATAATTAATGCTTCATTAGGATGAACCCATTACTCCAAGTTGAAAAAAGAACAAAACCAATGATGCAACTGTAAAATCTCAGTTTTGTTTTATGGCTTAAGCCACACAAAGTTATCTGTCAGATTGTTGTGGTGGCACACTATACATAACATTTCATATGACTACGGCTTCATATTAATTATCTGCAGAGATATTGGTGTGTGTTGACAAGGATTTTAATGACAGCAGAAATTAGATTGTTCACTTGAATAGTATTAACTATGTGTTTGGATCTGTACTGCTAACTCATAAGCCTGGTTTGAACGACAAGAGACTACTGAATAAATAAACACGTGATTAAGTTGGTGAAAGATGATTGAAGTCTGCCTCATCTAAATACATGTCTTGTGCTCTGTCTATTGAAGAATGAGCTACTGTTTCAAAATGGGGGGAAGCAACTTTAGGAGAGAGAGGGTAAAAGATAGAGAGTTGTAAGGGAATTGGAACAGCAAAAGAAGAGCAGCTGGTTAGGGAGGTTCCTCTACCTCTGGGAACTGACTTGGAGATAAGTTCACATAGAATCAACCTACTTAATCCAGAGAGAGGGGAAAAGACTCCATTCCCTGTCTAACTTGTAAGAAAGAGGGAACAAAACCGTCTGTAAGTGGGTTATATGTAAAGAGCTATTATGACATAAAGTTATTACTGAATTTCAGAGGAGTAGAGTTAGCTTGATTATCTTAAGTTTGGAGAAGAAATAGAAAAATGTATTATTATACATTATTACTATATGTTATAGTAGTACATTATTATAATGTTATTATACATTAGGCATTTAATATTTTAACTGTGAAGCTCAATTGAGAGTGGTTGGAGAATTTCAAAACACTTATGAATGACTTGGTTGTCAGCTTCAGCAGAGGCAATAAGGGACATATTCTTTCACTTTTCCAAAACATACAGGAGACGCTCTTAATTTCTTTATACCACATATATCATTTGAGATTTAAGTAAATCGTTGATGGCAGAAAGGGTGCACCATGGAGTTGGCAACATTAGTTTTTTTGCAATATTAACTACTCCTAACTCATAAACAATACAGTAAAATAAATATAAATTGCTTTTGAAAGTTATCAACAATATATGAATTGTATAAACACAATTAGAGACAAATATTATTTTAAAAAGTTAATATGATTTCAAATAAAACTAATTTTCCTCATTGTCAGACTTTGTCTTCCTCTGCCTTTGTCTCCTCACCCATATTTGATCCGTCCTGTTCCCCATTATTAGTTAATTAGTCTCCGTCTGTATCTTGATTATGTCCCAGGTGTTTCCAGTCATGTCTCCCTATATCTAGTCTGTTCTGCCCCATGTTACTTGTGGATTATTGTTAATGTCAGCGTGTCAATGTTCTTACCTGTGTTCCTGTGCCTCCTCCGTTTGTCATCCATTAAATACCCTGTTTGTTTCTATCCTCGTCTCCTCGTTCCTGGATCCCCGTGTACCGTGACAGAATAATCCACCCATAAAAGAAGAACGGATTCTCCTTCACGGCGATGGAGTTCGCAGCCTGTGCCTTTGCCCTTAGTCGGGCGGAATCTCCCTTCGTGGAGTTCGCCGGAGAATTCTGCAAGCTCGCCCGCGGTGTGACGGAGCTCCACGACGCAGCGGCAATCCTCCATCTGTTTCGGCTCGGGGCAAATTACCAGCGCTCTATGGATCTCCCAGACACCACAGGATTGTGTTGGAGAGGATCTACCGGTGTCTGGGAAGTTACCGGTCCCAGTCGAAACCAGCCCACGAGTGTCTCCGGTGGCCCGTTCAGCTCTTCTTCGTCTCCGCTGGTCCTGCGGAGCTCTTCTTCGCTGGTTCTGCCCAGCTCTTCTTCGCTGGTGCCGCCCAGCTCGTCTTCGCCTCGGCTGGTTCCCAGCGCCGCCGACCAGCGCTTCCGGCGCCGCCGAGAGCCCGCGCTTCCCGAGCGCCGCCGAGATCCAGTGGCTGCTCCCCGACAGCGCCCTCCGGTGCCTGCTCCGAGACTGCGCCCTCCGGTGCCTGCTCCGAGGCTGCGCCCTCCAGTGCCTGCACCACGCCAGTGCCCTCCAGTGCCTGCACCTCGCCAGCGCCCTCCAGTGCCTGCACCTCGCCAGCGCCCTCCAGTGCCTGCACCTCGCCAGTGCCCTCCAGTGCCTGCACCACGCCAGTGCCCTCCAGTGCCTGCACCACGCCAGTGCCCTCCAGTGCCTGCACCACGCCAGTGCCCTCCAGTGCCTGCACCACGCCAGTGCCCTCCAGTGCCTGCACCTCGACAGCGCCCTCCAGTGCCGGCTCCTCGTAAGTCGCTTCAATTTCCCGCTGGTTCCGTCCAGCTCTTCCGAGCGCCCGAGTCAGCGGCACCCGAGCGCCCACGCTGGCCCACGCTGGTCCCGTCCAGCTCACCAGAGCCCCTGCTGGTCCCGTCCAGCTCTCCAGAGCCCCTGCTGGTCCCGTCCAGCTCTCCAGAGCCCCTGCTGGTCCCGTCCAGCTCTCCAGAGCCCCTGCTGGTCCCGTCCAGCTCTCCAGAGCCCCTGCTGGCTCCGTCCAGCTCTCCTGAGCCCCTGCTGGTTCCGTCCAGCTCTCCAGAGCCCCTGCTGGCTCCGTCCAGCTCTCCAGAGCCCCTGCTGGTTCCGTCCAGCTCTCCTGAGCCCCTGCTGGCCCCGTCCAGCTCACCATTCCCTCCGCTGGCCCTGTCCAGCTCGCCTTCCACGGCTCCTGAGCGCCCCCCTGGGATGGGGAGCTTCCCCATGAAAATTTTGGGGGGGGGCTACCCTCCATGGCCACCCGAGCACCCCGCTCCTCCATGGCCGCCCGAGCACCCCGCTCCGCCATGGCCTCCTCAGTTCCCGGACCTTCCGTGGCCGCCTGATCCGCCATGGCCGCCAGAATCCCCGGATCCGCCATGGCCGCCTGATCCGCCGTGGCCGCCGGAATCCCCGGATCCGCCATGGCCGCCGGAATCCCCGGATCCGCCATGGCCGCCTGATCCGCCGTGGCCGCCTGAGTCCCCGGATCCGCCGTGGGTCCCGGAACGGGCACCGCCCTGGAGGTCACCTGTCCGGTCTCCAGGTCCTTGAGGCCTCCAGAGTGCCCACCCTCCCTTTCGATGTCCGCGGGGCGCGCCTATTGGAAGGGGGTATTGTCGAACTTTGTCTTCCTCTGCCTTTGTCTCCTCACCCATATTTGATCCGTCCTGTTCCCCATTATTAGTTAATTAGTCTCCGTCTGTATCTTGATTATGTCCCAGGTGTTTCCAGTCATGTCTCCCTATATCTAGTCTGTTCTGCCCCATGTTACTTGTGGATTATTGTTAATGTCAGCGTGTCAATGTTCTTACCTGTGTTCCTGTGCCTCCTCCGTTTGTCATCCATTAAATACCCTGTTTGTTTCTATCCTCGTCTCCTCGTTCCTGGATCCCCGTGTACCGTGACACTCATGTACACCTTATTTACATTTTATTACAGTGGGAAGAAATAAAATTATATATATATATATATATATATATATGATCCCCTGCTGATTTTGTACATTTACTCACTGACAAAGAAATGATCAGTCTACAATTGTAATGGTAGGTTTATTTGAACATTAAGAGACAGAATACAACAACAACAACAACAACAACAACAACAATCCAGAAAAACGCATTTCAAGAAAGTTATAAATTGATTTGCATTTTAATGAGTGAAATAATTATTTGACCCCTTCACAAAACATGACTTAGTACTTGGTGGCAAAACCCTTCGTTGGCAATCACAGAGGTCAGATGTTTCTTGTAGTTGGCCACCAGGTTTGCACACATCTCAGGAGGATTTTTTCCCACTCCTCTTTACAGATCCTCTCCAAATTATAAATTGCTGATGTTTGGCAACTTAAACCTCCTGCTCCCTCCAAAAACGTTCTATGGGATTAAGGTCTGGAGACTTTAACAACACGCCAAAGCATAATGTTTCCACCTCCATGTTTGATGGTGGGGAGGGTTTTCTTGGGGTCATAGGCAGCATTCCTCCTACTCCAAACACGGTGAGTTGAGTTGATGCCAAAGAGCTTGATTTTGGTCTCATCTGACAACAACACTTTCACCCAGTTCTCCTCTGAAACATTGGCTAACTTCAGACAGGTCTGTACATGTGCTTTCTTGAGCAGGGGGACCTTGTGGGTGCTGGAGGATTTCAGTCCTTCACGGCGTAGTGTGTTACCAATTGTTTTCTTGGTGAATATGTCCCCAGCTGCCTTGAGATCATTGACAAGATCCTCCCATGTAGTTTTGGGCTGATTCCTCACCTCACCGTTCTCATGATCATTGAAACTCTACGAGGTGAAATTTAGCAAGGAGCCCCAGACCGAGGGAGATTGACAGTTATTTTGTGTTTCTTCCATTTGCAAATAATCGCACAAGCTGTTGTCACCTCTCACTAAGCTGCTTGGGGATGGTCTTGTAGCCCGTTCCAGCCTTGTGTAGGTCTAAAATCTTGTGCCTGACATCCTTGGGCAGCTCCTTTGTCTTGGCCATGGTGGAGAGTTTGGAATCTTGGATTGATTGCTTCTGTGGACAGGTTGTATTTTATACAGGATTACAAACTGAGATTAGGGGCACTCCCTTTAAGACAGTGCTCCTAATCTCAGCTCCTTATATGTATAAAAGACATCTGGGAGTCAGAAATCTTGCTGATTGATAGGGGATCAAATATTATTTTAAACATTAATGCAAATCAATGTATTACTTTTTTAAAACAGCCAGAGTTTTTCTGGATTTTGTTTGTTGTTATTCTGTCTCTCACTGTTCAGATAAACCTATACATTCAAATGATAGACTTATAATTTCTTTGTCAGTGGGCAAACGTACAAAATCAGCAGGGGATCAAATAATCCCCCCCCACTGTATATACTTTATTTACACCTTATTTTGCTTGTTTGTTGGCTTTTTATGACATATTGACAATATGAAGTAAAATATGACTACACTTTGATTATAATTTGATGATTATTAGGATACATCTTCATCTTGCACCTGATGCATCTGTAAAAATAAATTAATGTCATACTGAAGCGTCACACAGCATTACACATGTATCAGTTTAGCTTGTACCACAGGAGACCGTAGAGAATGTACATACGTATTTAATCATGAGCTGAACAACCTCACAGAAATTTTACGTGCTTTGTATTTTAGGCATTTTAATTAACATTGCAACAAATCCAGTGATAATTTTGTGAAAGTGGACTGGATTGTCTTTTATAGTTCCCCAAAAACAAAACATTCTGATGAACAGTAGGAGCAAAAGAGCAAAATGCCAGCATATTAAAGTTAGCTAGTATTAGCATTAGCTGCCCTCCTTTGATCCTTCCTCTGCTGTCAAGTGTAGAATCCTTGCAATGTAGCAACAGGCAATGTTTTGGCTCTCAGATGAAATGTGTCCTTGTTTCACATCTATCCTTCACAATTTGTTTTCCATTCCCATCTGTGATTTTTGCATTGACTCTTGTATGTTAAACGGTGGAATTGAAAAGGACCCTGTAAGCTGTTTGATAAAATACAGGGCAAATTGTTTCCCAAAAGGATTATATAGAACAAATTTTGTTCCTTTAAATATGGGACAATTCCAGGATGGTTGGCAACCTTAAGCTTGACAATAGAGCTCAGCTGTTTTTAAAACATGTAGCTTTTTTATAGTAGCAAGCTGTTTTTTCCCAACAAATTGCAATGAAGTGTCCATTACATCATTGTTTTGTTGTCATAATGGTTCTGTTTACATAATACAGCAATACTCTGATTATTGGCAGTAATCAATGAAAGGAATTACATCCTAAACTGTTTATAAATCTCCTCAATACAATTTACATGCTATTTCATTTATTTTATTTTTATTTATTTATTTCACCAAAAAGGGACAGTGTACCTTAATCAACATTCATGAATGTAAATTTAACCAAATTAGCCCAAAGGCTAGTTTTCATTGGTAGTCACTTTCCCAGATGTTATTAAGCCAAAAAACTAGAGGAAAAAAAGAAACAAAATAGAACAAAAAACAATAACAACGAAATTCAACCAAAAATTAAACAACAAATTATACCAATTGACAATAAAAATAAAGATTTATATATATATATTCTATTATATATATATATATATATATATATATATATATATATATATATATATAATAGAAAGCAGCTTATTAAGATATATAAACCACATTAATGACCATGCATAATCTAAACATTAAATTAAACACATTTTTACATGTAGAGATGTTTTCCAGCTAAGTAGGTTATATGTAGTTAAAATATGACAATGGTGAAATCTAAATATATTTTTTATCAAAAAATGTAAGTGCTTGTTTGTACAATAATTCCAGTGGTTTTAGAACTATTGCATGTGTATTAGACCAACTTGTCAAATGAAAGAGAATCATAGAATGAAAATATACCTTTGCAGCCTCATTTGATAAAGAGTTTCTAATAAACTGAATATTAACTAAACTGTATTTTACCTTTTTACATGTCTTTTTCATATGTGTTTTAAAACATGAAAAAGACATGAGTCCAAATGAACCCCTAAGTATTTATATTCCGAAACAACATGTAATCTTTCTCCCGAAATGAAAATATCCTGTTTATATCACCACTATGTCCTTTAGAAAAGAACATACACACTGTTTTTGACGTTTAATTTCAGATAGCACTGATTGAGACAGGATATGATTTTTGCCAGAACATCTGTCAATTTATTTTCAACCTCTTCTGCATTTTTATCATGCGCGAACATGACTGTATCATCAGCATACATTATGATATTACATTGTTGACAAACCATGGGTAAATCATTAATATACATGCTAAAGAGAATTGGCCCCAATATGGACCCTTGTGGAACACTAGTTGAAAGGCATGGTGAACTGGATTTATAATTATACATTTTTACCTGAGAACGGGAATGGAGATAAGATCAAATTAAATTTACAGATTTTGTCAAAAAATTAAAATTGAGTAATTTATGTAAAATAACATTATATTTACAGTATCAAACGCTTTCTGTAAATCAAGAAATACAGCCTCTACCGCTCCACCTTTATCCATTAATGCCTTAACTTTTCAATAAAATAACAAGTTGCCATTTCTGTTGAATGATTTGTCCTAAAGCCGAACTGCATCGGATGTAATTGAAAAGGACTATTATTAAAATGGTCAATAATTTGTTTAGACAAATTATTATCTCGTTCCTTCATTATTTTTTTTATATTATCATTCAACCAGGGGAGGGACTACATTTGTACCTATTTCATCTTTACTGAAAAATCACTAATTGTAGATTATAACTTTTCTGTAAAGATTTGACTAGCTATTTCTGAAGCAGTTTTTTTGTAATATATCTCACCAGTTCATATTTTGTATAGCTACATTAAAATCATCTTGCTTATTTTTTGTAATACCAAAGAACTCCTTATTACTGGCATGTATATCGAATCGCTTGTTAGTTAATTTTCTAGATATATTTCTAGATCTGACAACCCAGTTATCATTTTCACTTTAATTTTCACTATGTGGACAAATAAATAAATACAAATAAAATAAATCTTAAAGCTTCCCCAACATTGAAAACGGAATTAATCTTTCAATATGAAAACTCTTGTTGGGATTTGAAAGGCAAAACATGATCAATAACAGCATGTTTATTCACACATTGACCTTTCCCCTCCATTCCCTTTCCTTTCTGCTGAGAGCCAAGAGCCAGAAGTCAGGAGGTCAGCAGTACTCACTTCATGACCTGACTTACAACACAGGAAGAAGTGAAATTATGACCTTTCTCTCACCTACAAATGCTCTCTCTTCTTATTTTTTATCTGTCAGATTGTTATGTATTGTTTATCTATTATGAGTAGGCCCTGTTGGATCTATTCACCATGACACATATTGTGTCTGAAGGCACAGTCTTAATATAGCTGACAGTCCTTTGATAAAAGAAATACAAACATTGTGTTTTATTCATAATGTCTAGAATCTTTCTTGGCAGTATGTCCTCTAAAGAGAGTAATAGTTTTAAGTGGACCTATTCTGTAATCCATGGAGGGGGGAGGGGAAGCAAGCCCAGTGAGATAAATAATTCATGATGGATTATAGTTACTACAGTGGCCTTCCTATTTCTGGCACAATGAAGTCTAATCCCAAACTTTGGCTGGATTGAGCTAACCACGGCTGTCAATATCCCGGGCCTGTCATCTCCGATGCGGCACCCATAAAACTAGAGGCTCTGAATAGAACCTGAACATTTGCATTCCAACTAGCATTAATGTGAAAGGGTGGAACAAGTCGCTTTGAAAGTCATCCAGTGTGAAGCTCACAACTATTAGCAAAAAGGGCTGGAGGGAGGTTGAGCGCTTTCTGCCGTGCTATATCCTATTCCCCAGTTAGGGCTCTTTGCTGGAATCGCTGGTGTATTTCGTATATGAGCTTACGACTCCACACTGTGTGGAAAATCCCCCAGCTGCCTGGGTCCTTGGGCATTGAAAATGTCATTTTTAATCACACTCCCCTCTGAGATCCCATCCCTGTGATCAAAGACGCCCAGACTTAAAGTTAACATGTCAACAAATATGCAGTTTGGGGACATCTCTAAAGACGCCTTTCACATGGGTGAGCGGGAACACGAGGAGTGATTGTGGTATATACAAGGGTAGAAAAGCATCCAAGGAGGACCCCTGAGTAGAAGTAGTAGTAGCTAAGTACTGGAACTTACCATTTTTAATCCTAAAATGCATGTGCAAAGCAGTCAGAATGGCTCATATTAAAGTGAGTGTTTTTTTTTCAAAGGAAGGTATCCTATTCTTAGCTAAATATTTTCAAGTAAATGTGTGGGCAAAAATGTCTATTGTTAATTGTGTAGTGATGCATAAAGTACCACTTACAATGAAGATTGATTTCTGTTGTCAACACAGCTCATTTTTAAGACCAACTTGAACATGAGTGAATTCTGCATGGGAAACTTTTAAACCGAGCGCGAAACTCTGGATCTTGCTGATTTCTAAAATTGCTGGATTTAATACACAAAATTTAGCTGAGCAACAGTAAATATAATTTAAATACACAAAGGTTTAAATGTTTATTTTTGACTTCCTATGTACTAATACAATGGGAAATGTTTATTTGCTGGCAATTTTTGCTGATTATTTAGTTACAAATCCTTGCAGAAAGGAGATCTCACACAACATCTGTTTTTGTCCTTTGGGTGGATTTTAAACACTTATTTTCGAGGGAATAAGCCCAAAACCAGTCAAATGTTTGGATACAACATGGCATTTTGAATCATGAGAAACATTATTTTAATATGTCCAACTTTTGACTGGTAGTTTGTTTAAAAGAGGCCTATTGTATTATAAAAAGTATTATTTTTTTAATGAATGGATTAATTTGATAAAGCCAGAAAATAATTTACTATAATTATTATGCTATGCTGCAGTAAATACACTGAATCTTTTGCAAAAACACAATTGCTTTTTTTACTCAAAATATTAAACTGACAGTCACAAATTAAAAGTTCGGGTAGTCAATGGATTGTCACATAATTTAATATTATATACAAAACTATATAAACAAAAAAAAGTCAAATTGTTTTCAGAACCTTTCAGCAACACATATGTACATGACATTGCTAAGGCTACATAAACGATTAATAAGTAGTAAATGGAACAGCATTAAATTACTTTATGCAAAAACAACAACAACAACAACAAAACCTCCCAAATGCGCACTTTAGTATTGGGTCAATTTAAAACACTTCATACAGTGTAGGGGAAAACGTTCTCTGTATCTTTCATTGACCTTTAGTTGTACCTTTCACGATATTACACCAGCTTCTATGAAATTGATATTCAGCAAAGGGGTCTATCAAAAAGCTGAACGCATTCTCTTCTGCATTTTGAAGCTTCTCAATGGTCTTCCCCGCGAGTGTTGTGCGTACACATTATTATGTTTCTTGGCGAGCTCTACTGCTAGCAAATCTCTCTCTCTCTGTGGTGAACTGCAGTGCGCCCGTGCCAGCAGAGCATCCCTGTGGTATCGCTCTTTGTGTACACATTACCCTTATTCTGTGGATAAAGGCCTGCACTGCGGCACATGCTCATCATCGCACACACACGCGCGCAACAATGGAGAAACTCGCATGCCAATGAATTGCATTGGACTCGACCGGCTTGAAGTCGCCAGCAAAAACATTCAATGTTGAATGACTGTCTTTGTGGCGGCTGATCTCAGAGGAGCCGGCAGAGAAGTATTATCCGGCTATAGCTGGCAGTCTCCAGCCACAAGGAGAATCGTAATGCACCGAAGAGCGTACGGTGGCTATGTGACGATTTAAAAGCAATTCCAGTCAAAGAATCTCATTTTTGTGGTTATCACGCTCGAGCAAACGGCACTCTCCTCTCTGCTGGACTAAGGGAGAGACATCTCTCCCATTCTTTACCTTTCTAGCCCCGCTGCCTCCCTCTCAGCAGGCTTTGACCGCTCCGTCACACTATGTCCTGGCTTTGAGACCGGGACATGATACTATGGGCATTAGCTTAGCAAACTCACCCACCTTTTCCCTGCCCTTGTAAATTACAGGCTCCCTCTATAATTAAGCCTTATAAATGAGCAAACATAATTAGAGGAACACTATGCTGAATAAATGGGAATAGGATGTGCAGGTGAATTTTTTTTTGCGTTTTGGTGAGGAATGGAAGGTGTATGTGCTGTGGGAAGCAAGGAGAATAAAGTTAATTGTTTACGACCTAAATATTGCCCTATTATTACCGGGTTGCTCGTGGTGTGTTATTTTGCAATGTGCTGCTTCGCTATTCATAGGTTACAACGTCGGGGCATGCATAATAAAAAGCGCTACACTGTGAATATTCATGACTAGTCAGTTTGAATTTTGTTTAGCATAACTTTGAATTGCTACACTTTAGTCTGAGAAAACAAGATGTCTGTCAAATGTATTGGTGGATTGGTTATTATGGATAATATTCATTTGACCTACTTGTTTTCGCGTAGTGTATTTCTTCAGATGTTCTGTTGTTTATTTTATCATTCAGGCACTCTAGATGCTGCACCCTTGCTCTGAAAATGAAATGCTTCAGAATCATATTTGATGCCTTAAACACAACAAAGTAGCTCAGTGTCTAAATGTCTTTTTGAAAATCCCTATCCTCTTTAAAACTACCTGACTAAACTTCCTGGCCTGCCTTCTTATGCCAAGTCTCTAGATAATGTGAATTAAGGTGATTGCACCCTGCTGAGGCCTTTGCAATGTTGCCACTGCAACATGTAATTTCAGACCCTGTCACCGAATTCAGTCAGAGAGACACATAAAATTGGTATGGCCGAACACTGCTGTGTGATTTGCCTTTGTTGCTTCCATTGCTCATGTTGACAGAACGTGTGCTTTCATACTCTCGAGTATCGGCGTGTTTGGCATGAGGTCATATAGCGGACTGATAACAGGCTACCGGTAGTCTCTCAATGAATTACGACTCCCTGTGGCAAAGCCAACAGTACCCGACATGACATCTGCTGAAATACAACTCATATAATCTCTGAACATGCTCCCGTAACACAGCCCGAGAACATGAGAAGTTTGTGAACAAAGTTCTGCTTTTCATCAAAAACAATTTTAGTGGTTTTAATAGCATGATATTATTCCTAATCTTGAGATTAAGAAGCCTCTCTGTGTCTGTGTTTCTCGTGTGTATAGCAAATTGTAAATTGAAAATGTGAGGCCAAAAACGTAAAAACTAACAAAAAACGCACTTGTGGAGTCTTAATGAAAGAAAGATCAAAAGATTACTTGAAATGCAACTGCGTTATTAAACATAATACTGATGGTGAGCAAACAGCATATTTACTAAAACCCTTTCAGGGCACTGGAGTTAGACAAAGCTCCCTTTAAGTTACACAGAGCAAATCTGGAACCATCTCGAGTGCCAATGTATTATGTATTCCTCTCTCACTCAGATTTAATTCCCACATGCAGACAAACGAACACAACCAAATCCACACTTTCAACCAAACATGCTTCATGCACACAGCAGAGATAAAACTGTTTTTATTTCTTCTGCTGGCCAAGAGCTAATTTGAACTCCTCACAGGGAGATACAATCTCATTAGTGTCTCTGACAGAGAGTTGTATTTAGCTCAGATGACAGCAGAACACATCAGTGCTTCTGTATTTGGTGCATGTGAAACATGCATTTGGAATATTTGCTGGAGAGGGCTTTCTATGAAACATATTTTTTTAAAGGACACATGTACATGGGTGTCAATTTGGATGTTTAAAGAACAGTTTTCTGCACATGCTTTTCATGTAGAATACTGTCATTTTAAAAGTGTGGGGTCAGTATATATGTTTATATATTTTTTTTAATTGACAGAAATGACAAATTCCAAAAAAATATATTATATTATACATATTAATAAATTATCTATTCATTTTACTTTTAGTATGCAGCACACCAGCTTTTATTTCCTTATCCAAGTAAACCTCTGCCAGTTTTGAATGTACAGCGAATGTGGAATATTATCCATAATACCCCATGAATAAATCCACTTCTGAGTCCACAGAAGTCTCTGTAGCCAGACACTTCATTTTTAATGCTTCTGTCACAGAGGGTATTCACACCTCTGCCCTGTTCAAACCTCCAATAAAGGGCTATGAGAAAGAGCAGTTAGGCTCAGGAACACTGGGAATCAGAGGATGCCAGACATGTACATGTATTGAGCTTAAAACACATGAATAAGCTAAATGATGTTACTGCACATACTCTGCTGAAATAAATCCTTAACCTCACCCCTCAAGGCATTTCAGTTCGACAGGTTGTAGACAAATTTAAAGCAATTTTACCCCTCAGAATGACTATTCATGCTGGGCCTGCCCGTGAAGATTTGGGTTTGTTCAAGCAGAAGTACTGTACCAAAGATTGGCCTGAATACCAAACGCTAAACCTATTATACCAATTTAAATAAACGAGTCAGAAGATAACAGCTCACATGGCAAGAAGAAATCTCGCAGTTCCCTTGGGACAGATAAACATTTTATTTGTGCTTTCTGTGCACTTTCATGTATAAATATGAAGGCCTATACTTTGAAATATTCATTGACTCTTTTAGTCTTTTAGATTTCTTGATTGATATTTAAAGAGCTGCAGTTAAAGCCCTTGAAAAGTGAGATAACTTCATATTGTTTGTACTAACATTTTGTAAAGGCCAATATAAATAAAGCTGTGAATATAAACAGTTATTAGAACAAAACAACACTCGATCCAAAAATAAAAGTAAGATCAAATCAAAATGTAATTAATCAAACTAGCAGTTGTAAACAACACATGACCCACGTTGAAAACAGCCTTTGTTGTTATTACTTTGATTCTGTTCATTTTGCAAATGGGAATTAAAGATAAGAATCCCTGTGATTATAAAGTAAAACAATGATTAACAAACAAACATTGTGGAGAAGAGTGAGAGCAAGAACACATAGACAGAAGGAGAATAATAAATTGAGCTGACTCTGGAGAACGCTTTAATAATTCTGCATGTGAGAGGGCGAGGAAGACCTGCCATGTATGGCTTTCACATATTAATATGTTTTAGATCTGCCTTTAATTAGAACTAGTGAATAAAGTAAAAGTCCAAACAGCTGCTCTCTGGATAATAATGATTAGCTGTTGCAAAAAAATCTGAATCTCGTGTTGGACATCTTGAACATTTAATATGACTTCTCATAAATCGCACATTTTATGTTATTAAAGTTTTCTTTTCTCTCTGATGTACTAACAAAATAGATCAAAGCCACGGTATAGCAAGTTAATAAATGGGTACGTGGCATTGTGATGTGAAACATGTTTTGTGTGTTAAGTTATACTTTGTTTTATTGTATGTGTATTGATTTATCATGACCTGAGACATTTTCTACATCAAAGCAGATCTTCTTCTATATAGCTACGAGCCTTGTTTTCCTCCAGACTGTAAGAAATTGGCTATGTAATTGTGTGTAGTTTAGTGAGAGTGGCATTGCTCTAGCAGCTAAAACCCCAGGGTGAGCATGTCTCCACTGTAGTTAGATTTTCTAGTCTATTCATTAATAATGACTTGAGAAGCAAAAGCACTTTAACATTTTTATAGCAAAACAGTATGTGAGTTTTTTTGTCTGACAGAACGAAAGACTCCAAACATTTCCTCACAGTTTCCTTTCTCACTTCCTCAGTGTTTTTAAAGCAGTCATCTATAACAACGCTATATAAGCTTATATGCAAATGTGTAAATGTATTCCATGTGTGTCAGCCATGTGGTAAAAAGGTAGCTATTTTGTTTTGCGTAGATATTATTGTGGCAAGTGGTTCTCAACCAGGGGCCTGGGGCAAACTAGGGGGCCTAAGCAAACTTCCAGGGGCAATGAAGGTCAAATGACTTAACCGGTTTAGATGCAAAGATCGCAACAGCCCCAAATTATTGTTGTTTACATTTACTACACAGTTGCATGACATTCTCAGTTAGTCTCAACAAACTGTGTGTGTATTATTAGAAGGATTTTGGACCACTGTTTATGATGAAAATAGTTATAGAGACAACTATTTCTTTTTAATTTCTGTCAGGAGTTAAAAATAACCAGTAATTATTTTTATTTCAAAGAGAAAAACGAGACACATAACATATTTAATCGGATATGATCTGGTTTATTGGTGATGACAGGGCTTCACTAAACAACATCCATAAGGGCTATTAGTCCAAAAGTGTGCACATTTGGAGAAATATTGTTGTATTCACACATTTACTTAATATTTTAGTCACACTTTTGTTTGTGGTCCAATTCTTATTGGAATTCTTATTGGACAATTCTAATTATAAACTACAACTTATGCCTCAAACTCATATCTTGTTGCTTATTAATACAGAAGTTATTTATTTATTAGTTTATTTAACATGGACATTTCAGTATAACATTGCTACAATTTCAAGCAGCCAATGCTCCACATATAGGCTTCTAGCCAAAGGCTAATATACTGCCCCAGTCCCTGGTTAGGATTTTTTTAACAGCAGCAAAACAATAATTACAAAAAAAAACAAGCAAAAGTAAAAAAAAAAAAATTTAAATAAGAAATACAAATAAAAAGCTGAGACTGTGTACGGCCATCAGTGTTCACAAACCTGCTTTTGTTTGAACCACTTTGTTGAAAATGTTCAACTCTATTTGCATTTTCAGTTCAGCTGGCAGGCTTTTCCAAACCAGTGTACCTTGAACTGAAAATCTGGATTGTGCAAATGTAGTTTTTCTATTTAGTACTGTACAATTCTGATTAGTTGCACATCTTGTAGTGATCCCCTTACTACTCAATTTTGATATTAATGGGCATTTAATTTCTGGAGCAAGATTATTTACACATTTAAATAAGAGTCAAATTTATACAATTTTCAAAACTAAGCAACTATATATTTTTGTAAATATTACAATAATGCCATCTATTTGGTTTCTTATCCAAAATGTTTAGTGTTTGTTTATATTGAGATCTAACATGTTTGACAGTCAGTTGAGAAACCTGACTCCAGACAGTCACACAAGAAGATACATGCGAAAAGACATTGCATGCATGTATAACTTTGCTGCTTTTAGAAATATATAGGGTCCAATCATGTAAAAACAATTCAAATTTGTTCTGATTGTTCTACACTGCCTCTTTACATGCATATCATGGTAATTTCATAATTTCAAATGAGAATCTAAAATAACACCTAAATATTTAAAGTTGTTAACTGTCTCTATTGCCTTTTAATTGATCTTAATTATAAAACCACTCTTTTCCTTCCATCTAATTGAAAAACACATTGAGACAGTTTTTGAACAGTTCAAGGTCAAACAGTTGTTTTGCAGCCAATGTGAAACACCAGTCATTTCATTTGTTAATATATCTGCAATCTGGTCTGTGCCGATACATAAATGACTGTTTCATCTGCATATAACTGACATTTAGTTCGCTTGCAACAATTTGGTAAATCATTGACACATAAGGAAAACAACAATGGACCCAAAATTGACCCTTGAGGGAGACCCATCTCACTGTTTCGTAAAGTTGATCTTGAATTATTTATTTTAACACACCGGTCTCGAGATTCTAAATATGATTTAAACCAATTCATTGCCTGCTGAGAGAAGCTAAACAAATTTACAGGTGCATCTCAATAAATTAGAAAGTCGTGGAAAAAACTAATATTGGCACCTTTGGTAAATATGATCAAAGAAGTCTGTGAAAATTAATCTGCATTGTTAATCCTTTTGATATTTTATTTAAAAAAAAAATATTCAATTGGGGGTATCATTATGAAATAAATGTTTTTTCTCAAATACACGTTGGACACAATTATTAGCACCCCTAGAAATTCTTATGAGTAAAACAATTCACAATTTCGAGCACTCCAGGGGGATTATGAACATGAACTTATCCAGCCGTGGCTTCTCATTTCACAGAAATATAAAGAGGAGGAAAAACAAAGCCCAAATTCCCTTAATCATCCATCACAATGAGAAAAAACAAATACATATTTCTGATGTGCAGCAAAAGATAATTGAGCTTCACAAATAAGTAAAGTGGCTTTAAGAAAAGAGCTAGAGCAGTGAAAATTCCCATTTCCACCATCAGGGCAATAAGAATTTCCAATCAACATAAAATGTTATGAATCTGCCTGGAAGAGGACGTGTGTCTATATCGTTCCAATGCACGGTGAGAAGGAGAGTTTGAGTGGCTAAAGACTCTCCAAGGACCACAGCAGGAGAATTGCAGTAAATAGTTGAGTCTCGGGGTCAGAAAACCTTAAAAAAATTGTCAAACAGCACCTACATCATCACATGTTGTTTGGGAGGTTTTCAATATAATATCCTAGCTCATCCAAAAACAAACTCCAGCATATTCAGTTGTCAGACACGACTGGAACTTAAAATGGGACTGGCTTCTATGGTCGGATGAAACACAAAATTAGCTTTTTAGCAGCAAACACAAGATGGGTTTGGTGAACACAGGGATAAAAAGTTCCCCATGTGTACAATTAAATATACTGCTGTATTTTTTATGTTGTGGGTCTATATTTCTGCTGGAGGTCCTGGACATCTTTAGACACATAGTGTCATGGATTCTATCAAATACCAACACATATAAAATCAAGAAGTGACTGACTCTGTTAGAAATCTTATAATGGGCCATGTTTATTCCAACCGTACAATAATCCAAACAAAACCTAAAAAAAAAACACACAAATATTGCTCACTGTGCACAAAACCAAGCTTCTGCTGTGGCCATTCCAGTCCTCTGACCTGAACCCTGTAGGAAATGAGTGGAGTGAACTGAAGAGAAGAAGCACCAACATGGAACTGTGAAATCTAAAGGATCTTGAGTGATTCTGGATGAAGGAATGGTCTCTGATCTCTTGTCAGGTGTTCTCTAACCTCATCAGGCATTATAGGAGAACATTTAGAGCTGTTAAACTGGCAAATGGAGGTTTCAAACAGTATTGAATAAAAGGGTGCCGTTAATTGTGTATTAGAGAAAAACATTTATTTCATGATGATATTTCCCCCCATTTAACATTTTTATTATCCAATGAAAGGTTAGATTTTATTTTTTATAGAATATAAAAAAGGATTAACAATGCAGATTAATTTTCACAGCCTTCTTTGATCTTCATATTTACCAAGGGTGCCGATATTTTTGGCCATGACTGTATATGTTTTTATCATATCTTTAATATCCAACTAAAGGACCACACAAAGTAGTATATTTCTTTTTTTATTATCTTTGCAGGGGCATTCTGGGGACTCCACAAAGTATAAACAAGAATGTGTGTGTGTGTGTGTGTGTGTGTGTGTGTGTATGCGTGTGTGAACGTGTGTGTGTGTGTGCGTAAACATGTGTGTGCTTGTATTGTCCGTGCTTTTATCAATACACACAAGGTGAATGAGAAGCTTGATGTGTCAGTCTATGTGTGAGCGAGATCTCTCCTCTCATGTTTAAATTGCATAGACGGTCATTTGGCTTGTGCTTAAATTCCATCTTTAATCTGGCATGGAGGCTGCCTGGTGCTGGGGGCCCAGGACAGTCACAAAATCAATTGCCTAGAAAAGACATCTGCCAGGATCAGCCTCAGGAACGCTCCCAGGTTGCATAAATGAAATCAGAGGTCCTAATTGTAGGCTGATTTATTCACTTGTCTAAGTGCATCATGGCAGATCAGCACAATGCCCTCAGCACCCGCTGACTGCTTATACTGAAGCTTCATGCCCTCCTCTCTGTCTGTCTTTTGACTCACTCTCTCTGTCTGAAGCCACTAGTGACAAAAATCGCATTCATTAATTCAGAACTTTAGAGGCCAAGGATAAATGAAATGAAGTGAGCTGTCATTTGGCTCAAGTTATATAAAAAATATTGACGCCCGCAGGTATGTGCCTCTGCACAGTCTAACACAAAGAAAATAACTTACTTTGCCAGCTCTTGTTCATTTTGAACGGGCATTTCGAAACAGACATATCTGAGAGTAAGCTGTAGCCATGCGATTCGGGAGAAGTGGGCATGCGGCTGGCACATGCAAACGACCTCGGAGCAGGAAGTAAGAAGCTTTGGAAGTGAGACATCATTTCCACCTGAGCGACGCTGCCTCTGATCCTCGGCGGGTAGCCGGCGCATCACCACCCTGATATTTCCGCCAGAGGGATTAAAGGGGCGACAGCCCAGTGAAACTTTAACCTACCGCTCCTCTAAATAAAACATTGAACAATGCTGAGTAAAGTGGCACTAAGCCAGAGAGGAATTAAACATTTATGCAGCTCCTGGGTCACAGGAGGAAATGTATCTAAGCTGTGAGTTCCTCTCCATTGCCTCCTCTTGTGCAGAAGGATGCAAATGCAGAGCTCAGGGATCTGATGAAAGACTGTGAGGGAGATAAAGTCAGAGTGGAGGGGAGCAAGCAGATAAAGAGTTTGGGTCAGGTTGCCCTCTCGCTTTCGGTGATTGTAGTGTTTATTTAAAGATGCTTTTGCACAGAAATTACAATCCTTAACCTTTCGGAAGTCATTCAGAACGTTAAAGTGCCATCTTGATGCTGACCTGTTCAATGAACGGTTGAACGGTTGAATATGTTGCTTCTGCAAGTGTCTATCTATGAGAAAAGCATAATAGTTAATGTTATGAAAATGTGTTTTTGAGTGAGTAATTGCAGTAAATAAATTGATTTTCATTGTGCTTTGATATGACTGAAATGGCTATTTTTATATTGCCGAAGCAGTGCAATTAAACCGAACAATAAACATTACATCTCTAATGTTAAATGATAGGTACTTAAGAGGAATATGTTATGAAACGCAATCATTGCCCCTGTTCAAATCCACTTCTATTTGCAATAAATGAGGCCTATTTGATTGCATTTATTGTGATTTTACTGCCTAGATTAACTAGTATAGCAAAGAGAGCTGCTTGGAAGAAGTTCACAATTAAATTTTCAATGAGGGTGGGCAAAAGTTAAAGCTGAACAACCCTGTAAGAGCAGTGAAGATTGTATCTTAGAGCTGTATGTGGGGAGATGCAACTTGTTGACTCTATCTGCAATTAAAAACTGATTCAGATTCTTAGCCTGAGAGGTATATGCTGCTCATAACTTTGACTTTGAAGGGCCAAGAATCCAAAGCATAGCTCATATACCTTTGAAATGAATCACTCCTGTTATTTTCCCCTTCTGAACCTGTTTATTCTAGTTGGGAAAAAGTCTGGCCAATCTGTTTTAGAAGATCAGCCTCAGTCCCTTAGGCTCAATTCGATTGGATATATTTAAAGCTATACATCTTGCATCCCATGTGTATTCTTATATTTCAATGGCTTTCAGAGACCCAGGTGCTCTTTGCTGGTCACAATTTTCCTCTCTGCAGGATTAACTCAATAATATGCCCTCGCTCCAGGAGCTGGGGCTGGTATCGTCGTCTGACATTTTCAGCTGTCTGCGGGTCTCCAAGATGTGGCTTGTGTACCTTAGACTGTAAACAGGGTCAAACAATCCCGGTGTCGATCAATACCCCAACGAGAGAACTAACAGGCCCAGCGTTGCCAGACATAGTCAGCAAGCCAGCCTCTCTAGTTCCAAAGAATGGCAGCCAAAAGGAAAATTAAGCGCCACAAATGTTCCACAAGGCTAATGACTCAGGGCATGGTAAACCAGGCACATTACAAAGACATCATAACGCCTGTTTACTAAGATGCTCATGCTTAACCACACGTCACTGTCGATTGAGAAGCAGGCAGTCTATTCGCTCTCTCGCTCCCTATTCTCCTGCTCTGGTGGCAGATGTTGCACCATAGAGACGATTAAACACATCAGCATCCCCATGAAATGTGAATGAGGCAATGACAACATTCTGCTGCGATCACAAAGGTAGTCACATCACGCCTTACTCATTCTGACTTCCTTCACATAAATACTGCAGCTGGATCCAATATATTCCTTTGCAAGGGCAATGTGGCTATATGTGACATATATCATTGTAAATTGTCTAATGTAGCAATTTATAATAAAAAAGCTTGTTATAAATAGTTACATTTTTTGACAGCTTATGTTATTGTATTATTCATAGCTGAATATGAAAGGTTAAGTGACTAAAATGAAGGTCATACAAGCCAAGATGCATCTCACATGCCTTGTGTGTGAGTTTTTATTAGATTTTTGGCCTTTCTGTCACTTTAATTGACAGTGACAGTAAAGACGGGACACTGTAGGCTGTTTCCGAGAACCTCTTAACAATGATGAAATAACTAAAGAAATGTCGGCAACACTTTACAATAAGGTTGACTTTTTTAAGTTTTTAAATGTAATAATAATTATTCATTATTAATTGTCATAATTTGCTCATAATACTTAAAAGTGTAGCACAGTGCATGGAAATCACGAGAAAATTGACACAAAATTTAATCTTGTGGAAATGTCCAATAAAAATGACAAAGCAATACTCATATGAAACCACTTCTGAAACTTGCAACTAAATTTTTTTTTAATCTCATATACTAAAATGTTACATTTTCTATTGCTAACATATATAATATTGTACTGTTGTACATTATTATATAATTAATTATGATCGACAAATATTAGAAAAATGGCTGTGCTAGCTATTTTGCATAGTTTACTATGGAAGATTATTATACTGGAGATTTTAGTGGAAATATGTTGGCAGTATGTAGGCAGACGACAGGGATTTGTCAGTCCATTTATATAACATCAAAATATTAGCCTATATCAATAAATGCTGTAAAAGATTTTGCTAATTATTAGGAGAGTATTACTAGAATTTGACCTTATTGAAATGCTTTAGTTAACACTTTGTGTTAACAGTTACATTACATTACATTTCAAATGGTTTTAAATCATGACAGAATTTTTTACTTTTGGTGAACTATGTATTTACAATTACAGTATGTATTCATAATGTATAATTATAAAAAAAAAATAGCTGCAGATAGGTTGCTGAGAATGATGTGAATCAGGCTTAAATTTGCATACTTTTAGCCTACAGCTCCAATGTGCATGGAAATGAGGTATGTACATGGAACTGACATGAGCCGGACTCAAGCCTGTGTCACAGTTCGATGTGTCTGAGCACCAGTGCTAATTACTAAATCACAGCTCCAATGCATTTGATGTTTAAATGAGAACTTTGACATGAATGTGAGAGGCACTATGTTAAGCACATTTAACTGCACGCTAATCTTACTCCCACCGCCTCTCATTCCACAAGGTTAAATGCTTAACTTTACATGCTTACGGATCACATTTTCCATATTTTCACTTCTGTAAAAATGTACTTAAATCTGAATGAGGGCTTTCGAAAGTTTAAATTGACAAATATAAATGTCACGGGATATTCATTGCGAGCGAGTTTGTGGAATAGGAGAACGGCATAAAAATCTCGGCCCAAATCACCAGAGCATGCAGTGGTAATGATAAGGCCATTACCTAGGCCATGAAGAGATGCTGCCAATTCTGTCACCCAAAATTAGAGGAGAGCCAGTAACGTTCCCACATTTTTGTTGCTCTTATTTGGAGAGGATTCAGGCTGTCAATAAGTATACCATAATAGTGTGGAAGTACTGCCAGTTCGAATAAAACAACAGAGAGATCAACTGAATGAAAGGTGACCTTGCCATAATTGAGATTCATCACAAGCATGGCGGGCGGTGGAGGGGAGAAACGAAGCGAATGAAATAAAAGACGGAGAGAGAGAGAGAGAATAACACAACACAAATATGCATTGCCAATTTTATAGGAGAACGGCCAACTGTTGTTCGATCACACAGCCTGAATGTCAATTCCAGGCTTAAAGCACAAGTTCCCTTTTTGCATGTTTAGCTCCCTGTGTCTCTTCTTCTCTCTCTTTTTTATCTTATTGTGCTGGACAGCATGTATGGAGAGACAAATTATGCCTTCCCTGCAGTAGAAAGAGCTTGCGGTCGGAGCTGTTCACTCTGTGGGAGAGATAACACAGCTCAGCAATCCAGCAGTCAGACAGAAGATTTCACTTAATAAGCCGACTTCAATCACATTATTTCCTTATTTAAAATTCAAAGGGAATCAACCTCCTGTGCAGAGCTTCAAGGCAACAGACAAATGTAAGTAAGCTGGATGTCAGGGCATGAATAGGACTCAGTGGGACCTGGCTTACGCCGGGTGAGATTATGCTGCCTTTTCTGCAACATACAATGGGCAGGTTTGAGTTTTAGCTATATCCCACTGCAGAGCCAAATAAAGACCTCACTACTGGGTTGCCCAACTCGTGGGTGTCCTATTCAATCACAGTTTGTTTGCATAGATAGTTTGAAACAGTGCAAATTTATATCATTATCTCATATGATTCACATTGACCTTTTTTTTCTTCTTCTTGGATTAGTGTATGAATTATTATTAATTTATTTTAGTTAGTAAATACCATGAAAATCAGTTTGAAGAAAAAATATCTGCAGAAGGAATTAATTAATTAATGTATTTAAATAAAAAAAGTAGTTTTAAAATCAATTAAAGATAAACTAGGCAACGTGAATGGCCAAAAAGTGGCAATTTTGTGAAACCAAATAAGAATAATTATTTCTGGTCTCTGGGTGACAGTAATTGCTTTTGTCAAATAGGGAAAAAGTAATCAGCGATAACTTCATTAAAGGTTATTCTTTAGACTTGACTGTTAAAGACAAGACAATTAAAAGGCCCATTATTCCATAATGAGATACATGTGGAATAACTGCCATACAGTCGTCTTCTGAGGACGCGGTGGACTAAATGGAATGCAGCTGTATCAAAATGTATCAAATTGTTACAAACTCTTCTTTAGATTTAAATGTGAATACGTTTGGTTGAGTAAAACATACTTTGTATATTTACTTGAGATATTAAAAGTCTTCATTAGGGAATCACAAAGTGACCAAAGGGACCTTTACTGTCCTTTAATGAAATGTCTGACACACTGTTACCCTGAGGATACAAGAAGCGGCCCGTGTGGACATGATCGAGTGTCTCAAAAGGAGACACAGCATGGCCCAGATTACGTCCCACCTGTCTCTCTCCTTCCGCTTAGCTCAAGCCCATCCATTCTCCCCCACTATATCTCTCTATCTCAACATCTCCCATGTGTCCCACTCTGCTTGGCTCTAATGGATGGATAGCTGCTTCAATACCCAGGTGTGTGCATGAGATGTAATTTTCCTCAGGTGTCTCTAATTGCCTATCATTTAGTATTTATGGCCCTGGATATTTATCACTTGCTTCTTTAGTAACTAGTGAAAAAGATCTCACACATCCACCACGTTTTAGTGATGGGATGAAGATATGGTGGGTGGGGGGGGGTCTGCTTATGTGACGGCTGTGATAGTCAGATAATCCTCATGAGTGATAACTTTATTCACTGACAGTTGTGCTTGTAAGTCTTCACTTCAACAGCTGGATTAAATAAGGTGGAACGTATGGCAACAAAATATCTAATTACATTTCAGAACAATGTGTTTCTATACTCAAACATGGTTCAGATGGTTGAAAAAACTGATGTTAATACAGAAAGTCCACACCATATATCTTCTGTATTACTATTTGGTACTCTTTGGCAGTTTAATAGGCTGTGAAGGGCACTTTTCTTCCCCCTGAGAACTCTGTAGTTCAACTTCGTTCTCCCTTATTTCTGTTGCAATTATGACCAAATAATTTATTAATAACACCAAACATGCATTTTTAATTTGTTAAATGAACAGCTGTCTAAAATGTTCTGCTCTCCCAAATGTGTTTCCTCATTATCGATTAAAGGAACTTTAAACCTTTCCCTTAATTTAATCGTTTACCCTAATTTAATTTGTTGTTGTGAGACTGTTCTAATTATTCTGTCTAATTGCTGTCATCTGTTTGGAACCCCCTTTTTATTTCTCGATTGAGACTGGTGATACCTTGCACGGTGGATTGCTATTAACAAGTAGATTGGCTAGCGAAGTCAATTCATTTATAACATTGAATTAATGTAACTGATCCATTTCATAATCTAGCCTTCAAAATGAACAATACTGTAGGTTTCCCTGCTTCCATAAAGAACAAAGAATCATTAATCTAACTGTATTTGCTTTAAAGTAACGAACAAGCTGATCACAGCTGGTGCCCCTGAAGAATGAAGTTAATGAGCTGCTTCGTTTGTACTTTTTATGAGTCTGTTTTTTGAAATTATTTTCTCTGCTTAATTACTTTTTGAAGTAAGGGTCTTCAAAGTTAAAAGACAGACATCTGGAAACACTGTACACACTCATGGCCATGCTTGGACAAGGATTAGCCCGATCCACACAAATACATAGCTCCCTGAAAATGTGATGTTAAGATTAAAAAATTTTTTTACTGTTCTTTGTCATAATTTACTCTGATTACTTTGAAAAATATGTCAATGTATTTTTGTCCATACAATGAAAGCCAATTGGGACTGATGTTGTTTTGGACATCATTAACTTGCAATGTATGGACAAAAGCATATTTGAAAAATAAATAAATAATGTTTTGGTCACCAGTGGATCCTTTACAGTGAATGGGTGCCATCAACATGTCCAGCAGGACATCATATCAATATCCAGCAATAAATAATCAACATTTTTGTGAAGTAAAAAGCTGCATGTTTGTAAGAAACAAATTCATAGTTAAGTGTTTTAACTTTAAAGCAACTCTTCTGGCCAAAATACAAGTCCATAATGTTGCCTCCTCTAGTGAGAAAGTCCATCCCTGTCCATCTTACATAAAAATCCACCAACATATTTATTTAGAGGTGTTTTGGACCGTTTTCACTTGTAAAAAGTGCTTTATTTGCATATATTTCTATTTTGATTTGGATCCCATTGGAGACCATTTTTCACTGGAGAAAACAATATTATGGATGGAGGACTCAAATTAGAACCGAAAGAGACGGCTTGAAGATTCATACAAACACACAGCTTTTCATTTAACAAAATGTTAACCGATGGACTGGAGCCATGTGGATTATTTCTGAATTATTGTAATATTTTACAATCTGTTTTGACTCTGATGACAACCATTCTCTGTAGATGATCCATGGAGCAAGAAAGATAATCCTACATTTCTCCAGATCTGCTCCTGTGAAGAAACAAACTTTCCAGGATGGCCCAAGGGTGTTAACTTTCAACAAATTTTCTTTTTTTAGTAACGTATTCTGTTGATGCTGAAATCAAGCAGCAGGGAGGGCTAAAGCAGCATCTCAAACTGGAGTTGCAATTACATGCTTTGCTAATCATGGAGTTTTGAAGTCTTGTGTCAACAAGCAAACTGCAAAAATTACTTACCGTTCAGACATGGCAGTGATTACAGATGAGCATTTAAGTGATAGTGTGAAATACATTGCAATAGGAGAAAACAATAGCAGCAGGCCACACTGGAGGAAAGGAGCTGTCCACTGCGCCGTGGTGCTGAAACGCTCACGCTGGCTGTGTCCTTGCATGGTTTGAGTATGGGAACACACCCTGTCAATGCTGATAATAACCAGACACTGGAGCTCTCATACTGTTTCAAGAATGAATCGCACTGCACGTTGGCTCTTTTTGATAAATATATGTTCAAAAAACATATGAAGCACTTGAGCTTAAACAAATTAGAGCAGAGTTTTGTACGTGCTCCTCTCTCATTTTGCTTCTTAGAGCACTTTTATTAAAACGTGTTTAATTACATTCTTATTGTGAGGCGAGATCAGAGGAAGAATCCCCTGAGCCACCTCCTGTTTTCATCTAATACCCTTCAGCGCTTCCAGCACCTTCTTCCCTAACATTTCTCTCTATCTCTTGCCTGTAATAATCATCTTTCCGGCATGTCGCAACAACAACGTGACACATCGTGACACTGAAGGCAGCCGATAACCAGCTTTATGTTATCGTCTTGCCTCTGTCCAACAGTGCTCCTCTATATCAAACGGATATGCATTTTGATCTTGTTGAATCCAAATTTGTATTACATTTTTACATTCTGTGAACGATCGGACCGCCCTGTATAACTGCATGATAATGACACACTGAGGTTACCATGTTCTCAGTGAACAAAGTAAAACCCTCTTGTTTTTGGTTGTTGAAGACGTGAATAGAAATCCCTGTAGGTCAGTGTACTGATTAGTCATCAAGGAGAGAGGCAGAATATCCCCCTCAGATGATTTGGTCATAATATCCAGCGGAATGGCTGCTCTATTTCTCATTGCCAAGGTGCTATTATTGCCAGATGCTACCTTCTCCGCCATTCGGTCTACAAACAAATGCCTTGAAACACAGACCTGGGAAAAAACAGGGGGAAGAAATCATACTAATCTGGGCCACACTACAGACAGATGGCCAGTATTTAGAGAAATATGAATCTGTCTGCCCTGAACGAGCTCTGCTCGGAACAATACATGCAGTTAATAACAATGCCACACTGCATTACAAGCTTGATCCGAATAGTGCAGTATATTTGTTGGGATTTATCTTGAAATGCGATGAGCTGATCTTTAAATCCTACAATATTAAAACAAATACAAATATTGTGTGATCATACGTAGATTCAGTCATCCAGATTGTCTGAGCAGATCTCAGATGCATGTGAAACAATGTCATTTTAGTATTTTATATATTATTATAGTATATATTTTATAATTAGCTGTTATAATCTATTTTCAGTTTACAACATACTTTTAGTTTAAATTTTATGCATTTTATGATTTTTGTAATTTTCATAAGTTTTTTTTCCTTATATTTAGCTTCATTTTTTCTTATCAGTGTTAGTATTTCAACTTAACTTATTTTGTTACAGTACTTGTCAAGGCAAACATTTACACTCTTTTGAAAGTTTTTTCCAGCTAGTATTTATATTAATAATACAAATATTATACATATATATTCATATAATATAATGTATACACATTGTATATATTCATCTAGTATATTAATGTATCTAGTTAGAATATACACATTGTATATATTCATCTACTATATACATATATATTTGTATTTTATTTTATTCAATAGACCTTAATCAGGGTAGCACTATATTTATTTTTTGCCAGGAATGAAAACTAGACTGTCCTGTACATACATACAGTGTGTTTAGTGGAATGAGCTATACTTTAAAACATGGTAATTGTTCAGTTGATAAAAAATCTTTCCAAAAAAACTTTCAGTAGACAAAAACTCAATAATATAGTTTTAAAAATTGTGAGCTTATAAAATTACGTTATCCAGAACCTTACCGTACATTTGTAAAGACTTTAAATGATCCCTCACAGTCTCATTTTTTTATTTACTTTTTGAAAGTATTATAAAAATCAAGAATGTGTGTGCTCTTTAATCCTATGGCTGATATGTACTCAAGGATTTGTGTTAAAGTTGCACCCTTTTCCTTTGTAATGGAATATTTAAGAACTACTACTGCAGAGAAAATGTACAAGCTGACCTTTTTAGTGTGATTTCCTACAATAATTATCTAATTCCAGAGGCCGTTGTGCTCCTCTAATGATATAACTCTTTTTCTCGGTAGTGTTTAATTATCTGGGTGAGCATGGTGCAGTAATCAAACTCACATGCAACAATATCAGGTTGACCAGGAATAAGAAACACAATTACTGATGAACAAGGTCATAGTTTGAAAGAGAGGAATGCAGCATGCTTGCCTTTGCTATTACTTCTTTGCTACTGTTATGTGTTAAATGTAGCCCAAATTAAAATGCAGACTTCTAAATGTCTCTATTTCATACCAAATGCTGTGTGGTTCACCTTTGATTTTATTTTTTGTTTAAGCTTCAAGGACACACGCCTGGCATGAAGGTGTCCTTACTGTAGTGAATGCTGTGAATTACCTTTCTGTTCACATACAGTAATGTACTTGGTCTACACTGAATGTATTGGTAATGGCTCATAAAGCAGTTGCAGCAGTTTTAAGTGTAGAATAACGTGAATTTAATTTGATAGAAGTTAGCTTTAAAGCTAACCTCAATGTGAAATGTCTATATCTTAGGTGTGATAAACCAGAGCGTGAGAGTGGATTATAAAATCTTCATGATACATTAAACCCCCTTTTAATTCATTTAGAGTACCTGGGGATTCATAAGAAGGACATTCATGCAGACGAAAATGGAAACAAAGCACTTTTTTTGGCAGAGATTTCAAGTTGCGTACAACACAAGCCCCTCGGCTTAATGCCAGCGAACCTCCATGTTTCTAGAGGATTTGCCTAATAAGAATCAATCAAGTGATTCTCTGTGCAAAGTTGGTCCCCTCTCAGCTCCTCTGCACGCATCACAGACATCTAGACAGGCCGCAGAGTGTGTCGTCCTCTAGTACTGTTTAGATAGCGTCTCATTTGTCAGAGCGAAGGGGAAAAGTCAACAATGAAGAAGCTTGACAAATTCCTTCAGATTCTCATGCTGATTAAATATTCAATTAAATTTTGGGGGGCCCTGTTGTCACCCGTTTCCATCCCTGACGGTTTCAAAAGGACAATAACCTTCACAATATCTCATCTTCAGTCACAGCCAGTGACAGCTGGCACTGGAAAGGTTAGCTGTCCAGTAGGTTTTTTATTATTTCCTGTGGGGGTGAGATAAAGAGGGGGAGATAGAGAGGCCTTGTGTTTTGGTAAGGCTTTGCACAGCTGTCTGAACTGTTAGTGAGGAGGATGGACTGTGTGTGCATCAAAAGCTCTGTGTGCTATAGAGAAAGCTGTCTGGGAGAGAATAAAAGGCCTCTCCAGTGGTCATTTAAACAGGCTCAGCTGGGTATTCGAGCTTTCATCAGCTTGAGAGAAAGAAAGCGAGACACACAGAGACAAAATATATTAGGCTTCAGAATGCATATCAAAGAGCTAGATGTCCACGGATGATGAAAGGTCCTATCTGACAGCGATGAGTAACTACCTGACTTTGGTCAATAGCAGTAATTAATCATTTAAAAAAATACAATTAGTTGTTTTTGTGTTAAAAGCCACAGTGTGTAATTTCTCTGCAGTTTGTTGGCACTAAGCGACACAGAACTGTAAAAAACTCCCCTTGTCTTCCAAGATGTGGTCAAACAAATAGCCCCGCCCCAAACTCACACCATTGGTTGAGTCGTAGTTGCTATGTTGAGGTGCTCAAACACAGCCACAGAGCTTCATTTCAATGTCAGTGGGGTCCAAAAAACATTAAACCCTTCATGACTTTCACCAAAATATGTTCTTTTGTGTTCTGAAGAAGTAGGATGAGGGTGAGTAAATGATGACATAATTTAAATTTTTTATGTGAACTATCCCTTTAGACGTAATAATAAAGAATTGTTCACAACAGCTTCAATGCTACATTATTTATCTTAATGGTGAACAGGACAACAACACAAGATGCAACTGATATATTTCTGCACACAACCAAACAAATTGTTGTAGGTATAACCCTATTTGCCCTTGCGAATGCGAAGCACATACATTTTCTGGATTTATGATGAAGAAAATTCCTCAGACCACAAAGAGTGTTACAGTAAATACCTTTCAGCTGTTGAAGAAAATTTGATTCATGGCAGCTGTACAGAGACTCATTTGAAACCCTGCAATTCTTTACTGTTATGCTCGTCTCTCTGATGCCTCTCTGTACTGTAATGCCAAATAATATCCATATTAATATAATGAATGAGGGATTTAATAAACCTGGGGCAGTGGGGAAGAGTTGGTTTAACATGATTGTCTGGGGTGAATTATAATAGCAAATAGACCTTGTTCAGTCTCCACATGATGGAAGAAAATCACATTTGCTTTCAAAATAAATATGTATGCTTACAAGCAGTGTTTTCTCCATATTGTCTCTATGCCACAGACTACATTTAGTGTCGGATGACTTGCAGATTTAATTTGTAACGATTAACCGCGAGCCGAATATCAAATATGTGACGATTCAAATCGGTTGAGATGCTAAACAAATCACGATTAAATTAGGGGTAGGAGTTTATATGTCTGAGGGGAATTTACTGTCTTTAGAAAAGTTTAGATGGTATTTTTTTCTTTTCAACATGCCTCTGTATAATGCATATTAAAGTTATAAAGTGCAGCGCTTCTTTGTTTACAGCGAGAAACCAAGAAAACGCTGTAAGCGCCACCTGCTGGCAGTGTGAATCTGCATCTTATTCAGCTTGTCTGCTGTTTCTGTTTCATGCAGATAATTTTTGTGTATAGTTTCATAAAACTGAATTCATTAATGAAAACATTCTGTTTTTGCTTCAAATTTCGAAATTATACAATCTAATTTAGATTAAAACTGCTCATGTTGCATGTATGAGGCATCTTTGTTAGGATCATGTTTTAAATGCATTTTTTTGCTTTTAATTTTAAATGGAAAGAGCGCAGACAAAGCCTTATTTTGTTTATATTAAGATATTTATTTCATTTGTGTTATTTATTTGATTTGGTGCTTGTTTTAAAATGTAAATTATGTTTGTTATTTACATTATATTAAAATAGTTTTATTTAGCAGATGCTTTTATCCACTTATAAATGAAGACAATAGAAGCAATCATAACCAACAAAAGAGCAATAACATGCAAGTGCTATATTAGTATATTATTATAGTGCTATATTTCAATTTCACAAAGAAACGTGCAGCATTTTGTCTAAGCTATAATAAAAGGACACATTTAATATATAACTTGTCTCAAATCTCATTTTGTAAAAAAAAAAATCATGAATCGAATTGTGAAATCAAAATCGTGAATTCAATCAAATCGTTAGTTGAGTGAATCGTTACAACCTTAAGCATTATATGTTTTAAAATCCGTTGTGTTCGTGGTAAAAAGCAAGACAGACCATTTAATTAAAATTATATGACATTGGAATCTTTTCATGCTGTACTGGTCCAGATTCTTGAATTTATTCTGTTTTTTTCCCTCGTTTTGTTCTCTCACTACACTTGAATAACTCAAGCTAAAAAAATCACACAAATTCACGATTTGAGTGACAGCTTTTTAAAATTCAAAATGAATGTCTAAGGATGTGAGGACCTGAACTGTGCCCAATTATAATTATGAACAAGAGCAAAGGGAGGACCACACAAGCCTCTAGCACTTATTTCCGGCACATGTAGTTTGCACCCGGCCGAGTCTATGGCCGTTTGAGTGAATCTCCTCAGCAATCCGTAATCATATTCTGCAACTTGGCTGACACTAAGAAGCAAATCAATCATGTGTCTGAGAGACATGCATGCCCTCCCACCATCCTTGGGGTGAAGAATCAGGAGGTGGCTCGCAATGCCTCCTGCTTTCATTTGCCATTCTGTAGATGTCAAATGTCACAGATCCTTGGTTATGCATGCAATCTCAGGCGTTTCAAAGGCGCCTGTCCCCTCTGCACTACCAACTAATTTGTCTTCCAGCAACAATATGGATTAAATAACCGAGTTGTCTTTGATCATCCATCCACGCTGAAGCTTCTGGAATCTAATTTGACCCAGCTGAACTATTGTTTGTGCGACCCGCAGCGTGACACTGTTTAGGTGCGACATAAACACATTCTCTATAAGTTAATGCTAGGAATTACCTGTGAGAACAATTACTTCCTCACTTCTTCCTTGTAACTTTGAATCTTTGTTTTCTCTACCTTTATTCGGTTGTTTTTTCTCCTCTCTTTTGGCACTGGGTATTTATTTAGACACTCAAACAGCAGCAGTTCACCTTTATTAAATACTTATGGATATTTTCTCCCCCCCAATACACTTTCTAATCATGTTATGCCTGACAAAACTGATCTTAATAAAATCGAAAACAGGTCTTTTCTGAGCAGAATCTAATCAAAAGACAGCTTCTGAAGTAGCTCTGTTTATAATCATTCCAGATTGATCTGAGAATGAGCATTCTTTGGAACAACACCTTGGGTCTCTTTCAATATACACATTAAAAAATAAAGGTAATCATAATTTATCCATTGTTTAAGATTGATTTTTTTGTGAGATCTATCTGTCTGTCTGAAAGTTAGTTAGTCTATTCTGTTCTTAATTTCTTAATATCTTTACTAAACTGTACAAATTCTCTTCTTTTACTTGACATTTTCAGCCAAAGTTTCAGAAGTTTTTACCTCGCTTTTTAGATGCATTGGGGCATGCACTTTATTTTTGCCCCTCTTTAAGTGTATTCATCGACTCGACAACAAAGGCTGGACACGTGTTGAAATTGCATCATACAGTAAATTCTATGGAAGTTAAAGGCGGGATCTAGGTGCCAAGCGGAACTGTAAGTCACCATCTATTCCTGTTATAGGATTTTCATTTTTCCATTTACTCCAAACAGACCATGAATAAAACTCTTCATCATCTGTGCACAGCCATGCCCCGCAGAATCTGCCTGCCAACAATGAGCAGTTGTGACAAATTCCACGATTCAGTCAAGCTTTAAGAAAAATAACAAAGCCCATTTAAACTCTATTAGGTCTATTGTCTTCACCTACTGAAGCAAACACAAGCTCCCAGTGTCTCAATGACCTCCTTCATCTTGCCAAATTAGAGCATCACACCAAAATGTGAAACTAATCCCAAATTCATAAGATTAAAGAAGTTTGCCTGTAATGCAGGCAAAGAATAATCTCGTCCGACATTTCATCTTATTTTTTGTGTATGGAAATATGCAGATGAATCCATTTGCATAATCTTTCCAGAAAATGAAGAACAGATAATCAAATACCATCACATCCTATTTATATTCAATTAGCTGTTATTTATGCAAAGTCATGCCGTCAAAGGAATTCATAATTGGTGAAGAATAACGAGTGGACTGGTGTAAGTGCTTTCCAATGAGAGGGATCAGAAAGGTGTCTCGGATCCCATACAGAAAGATGATCCTTGTTTTCCTGCCCTTAAATCTCTCATTATCCATGAATTATAGGTAAAAAGGCTCTCAGAAACAACCAAGCTCATCTTATGACACAATATGCCCAAGCAGCTACAGAATCCAATGAAAGCTACTCAGAAAATTAATCAATCTTGTTTTTGGGTCATATTTCCCCAGGAACTTACCTTTTTGGTTAGTTTAATGCTAAGTATAATATGTTGCCAGAGGCTGGTCATTTATATGGCTCCCATAGTTCTTCCTTATCTCAGTTAACATCAGCCTCTCGTGTAAGGTAAATCTGCTTTGGGGAGACTCTAGACTACAAAATGTCTTGATATTATGGGTAAATCTGACAGTTTCTTTGTGAATCTACGCTCCTTATCTCTTGACAGTGTCATCGAGGCTGACCTCCTCATGCTTCTGCTGTTGGTGCTCTCTTGGTAATTCCCCATAATGAGCTTCGGGGCCGAGACGGTAGTGACCTGGTCCAGATGTAGCTCTGACCAGGCCTGGGCAGCCCAGCAGCCTGGTCTGGAGGGTGCATACTAATGTACATCTGTTACAATGCTACCCCTCTGGAGAGGTTTTATTTAACATAGTCTGACCATCAAAGGCATTTTCATTTCTGTCTAAAAGGGAGACTACTTAAAAACGAAAATAATGTCTCAGAATGGAGGGTTTTATATGGACTACCGTAAACATTTTAGTAAATAAAGAACCTGCATTTGATCTGTTGACTTCCATGACATAGCCGGGAAGCTATAGCAATAACGTTTTTCAGTTGTACATGAATATTTTAAAATGCCTCTGTTGAGGCGATATTCAATATTCATGCATCTCATCTGTGTATTTACAGTAAGATTTGCTTTGCTCATTGTTCTTGGCACAGCATTGTATCTAGGTTAATTAGGATTTTGAAGTTAACTGTAAGCCACTGATGAGGTTTGAATACATCCTGAGACCTTTTAGGCCCAAATCTGTGGGATGGTAGCTTAGGGAAACACTGTACTATAAATGTGGGAAGTAATTTCATTCCTTTTCTCACTCGGCTTTCCATTTCTTTTTGAAATCCTCTTAAGAAAGGTTTTTTTCAAAAATAACATCAACTTCAAACAAACATTTCACTTTTAATCACTGTATTTTTCCTTTACACAATGCACTCTGGCATCGTGGGCCCTTGAAGCTGTTCTTTTTTGAGTGTCAGTTGGGAATCGCTCCCTAGTGGCCTGTGAGCTTACACCAAAGCTCCTTTTTCAAACTGAGCTTTGAGAAAGAGGAAAAAGTATCCTTTCAAAGGAAAATTGGCTAGAATGAGAATTGTGAAACCGCTCACTTTGACACACACCTGACCAGAATGTAAACTTGGATGATGAAGCATATATATATGTGCATGTGTGGTGTGGGCTCCTGATGTTAAATGGGAGAAGACTTTGCTTTAGGGACATCTGGAAATGTCTTTATAGTGTACAGTGGATACTGTTTTTAGTAACCTTTTTCATCAAGATTCAATTTGTTAATAATTATCATGAACTAACAATGAAAATAAAATCACTGTAGTTTAATGTTTATTTACAAACCTATCATTGTGCATTGTTAATTTACTTTATTCATAACATTCAAAATATAAGTTATACATTAAATTACTATTAGTATATATAAATTAATGTGTATTAATAAATGTGGTCTCACCTGAAAACAAGGTTCTAATATAGTAATGCATTTAACTAAATTAGTTCAAATTAACTAACAATGAGAAATACTTCTAAAGTACTTATTGATTTTAGTTGATGTTAATTTAATTTTTACTACTGCATTATTTAAAAATAAATCTGGTAATATTTAATATTATTTAATCCTCCTGAGCCAACATGAACTAACAATGAACAGTTGTATTTTTATTAGCTGTCTTAACATCAATACATTTTATCTAATTGTACCAACTAATGTTAACATATATAAGGATAATGATAACATATATAAGGATGCAAACATATATAAGGATAATGATAACATATCGTAAAGTCTTAACACTATTTTGATAGCAAATGTTCTTAGTTTTTTAACTATGTATTTTTTATCGGATGTGTGAATATATTTTGCTTAGCAGTATTTGTAATGTGTCTCCCATCCTATAGATGTCGCCAATCCAGTGGGAATAGTGCATGTAGTATAGACTCATCGAAGTGATCAAGTGAAATCATGAAATCAAATGTGACCACATTTTTTTTGATGTGCATAGTAATACAAATTATATTAAATATTATTTAAAAAATGGGTCATGGGACTGGACTTTTTAGTGTATTAAAAATAGTTTTCCCCCTTATTCTCATACAGTGCTACTTGTTAGTTAGTTTTTGGGGTTTTGATTAAACCAAGGCTAGAGGTGGTGAACATTATTTTAAAATCCAAATGTCAGTGTGTGTAATATTATAATTGTGTTGCTTCCTGATCCATGTGTAACTGACCTTAGGTGGTCTCCACTAGATTATGAGTTCTCACCAACCTAAATATTTCACTAAGAAAATAATTTATCCTGAAGTATGGAAGCACCATTATTAATGAAAAAAGGAAATAGAAGACCTGACTTCAAACATAAATCAGTGAAAAGAGTTAAACATCAACTGCGTAAACATGCAACACACACAAGGACCACCAGAAGTGGAGTGGTGTGCAATTACTCACGCTCACATCTGTGCTGTCACACCAAAGCAAGAAAGTGGTTAATTGCTATGTTGATGAGCGGCAAAGTCAGAATGCATGCATGCATACATCCGAAGATTAAATCCTGTTCTATTAACGCAAATGTGTGTATATTTAAAACCAGAACAAGCTAGTTATAACAGTAGACTATCATTTAAAGGAGAAGTATTGACAAGTTCAATAAACAACTTGTGGTGGGTGAAATGGGCTGCACAATCTGTAAATTCAGACAGAAATGATTTGGAATCATGGTAAAGGTAAACCTCAGCCACTCATTTCATACTTTATATATAAAGTATATATAAAGTATATATATTATAAAGTAACACCAGAAATAGCTCCTTCAAAACAATAAACAAAGAAATAAATGGAAAACTGTGGAAAGCATGCATTTGGATTTGTAATAACCACACACATGCGTATATGCATGATCCATATTACCATGTGTATTGTATGTAGATTTTCATATTTTAGACATTATAATTTAGTTGTGATGTTGGAATGTGCAAATAAAAATGTCTTTGGAGTAAATAGAACAATGATGGCTGCACGGTCCAAGGATAATGATGGATATTTAACCATGCAAATACAAGTTATAAGGATTATGCAAAAACAGATTAACATTTTGAAATGTAGAAGCCTCTCTCTCTCTCTCTCTCTCTCTCTCTCTCTCTCTCTCTCTCTCTCTCTCTCTTGTTCACTGTTTCTCTTTCCCGTTCTTGGTATGTCCATGCCTGGAAATTCAATTAACAATAGAAATGTTTTGAGAGATGGATTAAAAAAAGTATTGCTGTGAGCAAGCTTGGATAAACACTTAACCTCAGAGACAGTTTAAATGGTGACCTAACACAAAGGTTGAAATTATGATTTATGGATTGGGAGATATTATTCTTTGTTCTTCTCACAGTGGTGGGGGCCGATAACGGGAACGTACAATAGCGAGATTAGCCCAGCGATTGGAGTCATTCCTAAGACGTGCACTTGTGAAATCTCTCTGTGTCTATGATGTAGCTCTCTGTTGTAACAACAGGGCCTTGGTAATGCCATTGCTCACGGTTCATGACCAGAAAAAGATAAGAGAAATGAGTTTCTGTAAACCTGCTACAAGCTTAACCTCTGACACTTATTTCATATCAGGCCTTACAAAACCTTTCCCTCCAGCCTGGCCTGGATCTCCAAACGCCACCCAAACACAGGTATTTAAATGCTTCATGCCTGCACCATGCCACAGTTTGCAAGTTATCGAACATCTCCTTGACCTTAAAAAGGAAAACGTACCAGGATAAGCAAACCGGCTCCCAGCAATACAAAAACATCCTTCTTAGCGGAGGCTTTTTTAAGCACTTTGTTAAATGGATTAGGTGGCTCAGGGCATTGTCTTTCACATGCATATCGCTAATATTGTTTGTGATAAATCCCAAGTAGTTTTATCTCGCATCCTGTTTTTCCACCTATCTATCTTTTTGTCATTTCCCCTTAAGGACATGTTGTCAGGGATGTAATGGTGTAGAAAATCATTGATATTAGAGAAGCATCTCCTGGAAATCCTTGACTCTGATGAAGCTAGATCCCATAGCAGATTTCACACGCCTTAGAAAGTTAATGGATAAATGCATTATTCAGAGAAGTTGAGAGAAAAAAAAAATCATAACTCGATTGAAGTAATTTGCAAACCATAATTGTGTATCAAACTGAGTCTGTTTTATTTCCCCCCCTCCCTTCTCTTTCTCCACTTGGGCACTCTAATGGCTAACCATAGTTGACATCTGATTAGCAAACAACAGCATGCAGGCCCAATTTTTTTCCACCAAACATCATTTCAGGCACATAATTTTCAAAGTAAGCTAGTTCGCGCTATATTGAGTAAATATGACCACCCAAATTGAATCTGACAAAGCAACATTATAATCCATCACAGCTTATTAGAAATTTCAAATTGTGGAATTAAGGACTAATAAGCAGACAATGAAGCTTTCAAGGAGATGGATGAGGCCTCTGAATAAACAGGAAATGGCCGTAATAAAAACACAGACCGTCAATGTTCCCTTCAGCACTGGGAAATTGAGTACAAAATGCTATTCCATACATACGTCTTTTTTTTTCAAATATAATAAAATAAATTGTCCTCAAGTCATCATCATCAAATAAAAAAGGAAGCTTTTTCTGTGGTGTTGTAACCTGTGCTCACAATGATTGTAAGAGGCTAATATTTGAATGCTGTATTACCTTGGCTCAAAGGATATGTTATGACTTATGGGTGTTTATAACACTGATGATCTATATATTATATTATGTCTGAAAGGCATGCCATGTAACACCACAGTTTCCTAAAACATTCACAGTTAAAATTGAAGTAGAAAGGGATAGTCCACCCCAAAATGAAAACTGAAATGAATACATTTATTGCTGCTGTGGAACAAAATTGGAGTTTTCTTGCATGATATCCATGTTTTTTATTCCATACAATGAAGTAAATTGAATTATGGGTACAAAAATCAATTTTTTTGGATGAAATGTTACTGTACTTCACTTGAAGTTCACAGTAAATGACCAAATATATCAGCTATTATGATTTACATAATACACGTTTGGTCATTTAGATTATGTATAGAGTATATAGTTGAAGACAGTAAAATTGATATATGATTATATTTTCTATTTTATACTCTGTTACACATTTGCTATTTTGTAGATTACTCTATTGTAAATGGAGTCATAATATATATATATTTTACAATATATTGTGGTAGCTTGCATGACATAAAATAAAAACTGATGGTTCTTGCAGTCATTTGTGTTTTCAGAAAACCTGAGGTTTTCTATACTATTAGTGGTACAACATTGCATTGCAATACAAGTGCAATTAATTATTTAATCAATACATTCAAATCATTTTCTCACCACCAGTTCAAATCCTTGACATCGTCTCATTATTAATGTTTTGATGAGTTATGATTGCAGAGACATGTTCTCCTGTTCAATCTACGTCCATGTCCACAGATCAAATATGGCTATTTTTAAAGCTCTCCTTGTTATTAATTAACTCAGAGCCATGTTGTTTGAGATTTCCCCAGGTTGCAATAGCTCTCGCTTTCACAGCACGTATGGGTAGTAACAGAGGAGAAGAGAAATGACTCACAAAGGCTTGCAGCGGAGGTCCCTTGGACAACATTACATGTCTGTAAGAAGCATTTGTCAGAAGCCAGCCTATTTCTTCCCACCTGCCACAGTCATTGGCTGTGTGTGTTCCAAAAAGTGATCAATGTAGCCTACATATACTAGCAAGAATAACTTCATGGACTACACAGCCATATTTGATATCAGGAGACCACTGACAAGAAAAGAAGCTAATTTAGCATTTTAGATTAATGAAATTGCACAAACACAAATTAGCACATTTGATACTGAGCCTAGAACATTTTCATTGTCTGACATTCTTTGAAAGTGTTACATTCATATTTCAGTCTCTGTCTATGAGGCGTTTCTTTGTAAGAACATAAGAATCTCATTACAGATTCTGTAGTGCATATTTCCCATGTGAGCAAGATTTACTACAAATAGATTTTTGGTGACAGATCAGACTCTGCTCGCATGGATGGATCAGATGTATTTATCTTATGCTATGGGCTGATGGCGGTGATAATGAGAGATGTTGGGCTGACCGCTAAGCTGGGATGTAGAGCATTATTTATCCTATTGATCCAGTAGAAAAGATAACACCTCAAATCCTTGACTGCTTGATTAAATAAATGATTAAAGTAAGGGCTCTGAAGACATGGAATGGCAAATTGTGTTTTTTAAACAGACAACAATAGCATAACACAACTAGTCTCAGTGCCAGGGGACATCAAGCCATCATCAGTGATCATACGTTTGATGTCTGAAACAAGATTTTGGTGGAAAATTGAGATTAAGAGCCACCTTGATGACTATGAATTTTGATGAATTCATCTCATTTTCACGCATCTGTTTTAAGATGACAACCAGATAATTTGTCTGGATGGCCACATTTTATTTTTTTATGTACTGAATTTGCTGTAGGTTTTTTTTTTTTTTTTACTTTGTTGTATTAAATGCTTTTTGTTTGGGACCATCTTGGATGCTAAGGGAATTCTTGTTTATAAGGGAACCTGACAATTTATTCTAGACAGCTGCACCTCTGACAGGCTATCATTAGCTCCAAATTCTTGGGAGATGTTTTGTTCCCTAAAGACTGAGACAGATTGCAGAAAATCTAGAAATTACACGATATAATTAAGGTTTATCTTTCAGAAAGAAAAGCGTCACTGTGTCAAGCTTTTTTAACTCTCCTGTTGATGCCCATCATCGTCACTGTATACTTCTTTGATATGTGCCTTTAACTAATTACAGCATTTCTTAGTTTGTCACCTGGTTTACTCAATTTCAGATGTGAGGCAGTCTTAAAATATGGATAATCAAACATGAAATACAAGTAATGAGCAGTAATTTAAATAGCTGGTGTATTAAAACCATCCTACACACAAAGGAAAAACAATCCCCTCATCTAAATTGCAACAGACAAAACTGCTCTTACAGCAGGCTTGACTAGATGCTTAGTAACCCTGTGGTAGTCGCATTTGACTACCTTCTAAACTTCTTTTTCTAGTGTAGCATTTGTCATGTTTGAGTTCTTAATGGATTCTGCAGATGTGTAGGTCCTAATGACAAGACTCTTAATGTGCTAATTATCATTCATTGATATCCAAGTCCAATTACATTCTATAAAGATTTTTCCCACTTGATTCTCACAGTCATTTAAAGAGAAACCTACTTAAACCATTTGGGCAGGTTGTAGACCTGACAGTCTTTGAACAAAAGGAGGCTCAATAACAAAAGAGGCAGTGAGAGAGGAGAATCTGCCATGATTATCACAGAAGATGGCTTTGTAGTTTTTTAACTATGTCAGAGGCAGAAGGTACTGTACATCAATGCATTATAAAGACAGACATTCTGGAAGGCAGAGAGAGGAAAAAGAAAGAAAGAAAGTTTTATTTGACCTAGTATCACACAGCTGTCTTTCCAGGTTTACAAACTTGACTCTTATTTCCTTGCGTTTTGTAATATTTTCTGTTGTTTCTTAGACCTCTTGTTCGGTGCTGTACTTTGTTTATATAATTTGTGAGCAAATATATAGTTGTTGTGGGGTGATTATACAGTCCAGTTTAACGTAATGTCTTTAAAGCTACATAAGATCAAAGATATTTATTCTGTTTAGTAAAAATAAATAAATAATAATAATACAGATTATGAAGACAGAAAGACTTTATAGAGGGGGATAAGAGAACTGAGAACCTGAAGACCTGAGCAAGTTTTTCCGTCTTTGAAATAACCTCTCACAAGACTCCTGGTCTGGGAAGTGCATTCGGGTGAAAAAGAGACCATTAACACTGGGACCGAGGATGAGAACATGTAAGAAAGTCCAGAGATCTCTGTCTGAGGTTTGGGACTTTTAAAGCAATCTAGCAGGGGAATAATGATGAAGAACATCCCCTCACATCTTTTTGCTGAAGACCTCTGGGACACTGCAGAGCACTTTTAAAATACCTTTAACCAGATGGCAAGATATCTATTAACCTCATTATAGTTTGAAGAATATCTTTGGTATTTAAAATCTGGAATTTTCAAATCAAGCAACCTCAGTAAATTGTTAGCATTTACCATGCTATACACATCCTTGCTTACAGTAAAAGCATGTTTTCTAATATGTTATTTGATTACATTATTATTTTGAGTGGTGTAGAAGCATTTTAGCATGTTTTAGACATCCAAGACAGCGTCAGTAATTGAGAATGGCATGTACAATCATCTTGAGTTCCCTGTCAATCTCCAGCAGTGATTTATTCACAGATGATATGAGGGGCCTTAAAATGACTGATATACTTATTTTGCATCAGTGAAATCACACTGTCGTGGAAATGACAGAGGAAGAGAACAGGAGAGTGAGGGATGAGGAATAAGCTACTGCATAAGCGAAGATGAGAAGAGAATGTGAAATGCTGTTAATATATACTAATTAGCAGAGGTGTAAAGTACTTGAGTAACAGTGCTTCATCATTAGGGAGATTAGGGCTAGTTGTCACACTTTTAACTCTACTAAATATTTCTCAGCAAGATTTTTTTTTCAAAGTCATTATTACAAGCCTTAAAGCCTTGAGGAAAAAAAATGCTTTTTAACAGTTGCCCCAAAAAGATAATACTTGTTGGTTTTTAGATCAGTATGTCTTATCTGTAAAGTTTTCACAATTAAATCTTCCATTAAACACCAAAACAAATCATGAAACAGAAAAAATGTAAAAGGTGACAAAGATATCAGACATTATCATATCAACCAGATCAACACCTGTGACAAACTACACTCACATCAGCTGCTAGTGAGTTGAAAATATCAGACTACTGTGACAACAAAGAGAAAAGAGGTAAAAAGCAGTAAATTACATTTTTAGAATGTTTTTATTTTTTTTGTAGGAGAAAGTGAGTACTGTACAGTTAATGTGCAGTTTTTGAACAGATACTTTTGAGTCTTTGACTTTCAGTTTTGGATAATTTTGACACTGTATCATGTACTTTCACTTAAGTGCAGTATAATTTCTCTGTACTTTTTAACACTTATGCTCATTAGGCTAGGTGGCCATGCCAGAAACGTTTATTTAAAACTAATCTGACCCTCTGAGCCATCTAAATGAGGCTCATCCTTTTGTTCAGAGATTGAGACTTGATTATGTGAGGTGTGTTACCGGGTGGCAGCAGGTTCATTTTTATGAAGGCAACACATTGTGTGACTCTTGAATGCCTTTTGTCACATGCCATTAGTCACTTTGAAAGACACCCAGGTAATGGAGTGCTCCCAATCTTTTCCCTTCCTTTTTTTCCCCGTTGCTACCCAGCTCGAGAATTTATCTGTGATTGATGGTGGATCATTCCAAACTGCTTGACAGAACTTTCCATTTAGGCTAAGGAAATTGCTCTTTTTCTTCCTCATGCTCCATCTTGAACTGAATGCTTGGACTGTTCACAATACTGCTGAGTCAAGCAATAAAATGATGATTGATATTGCTTTACATTAGAAGCCAATTACCTGTTTCTTTTGATCCTAATGAAATGTCTTACTGAGAAGAATACAATATGCTTTTATTTTAATAACTGCAGCGCTTTATAATGCCACGGTTGGATAACATGACATAATTTACTTATTTGTCAAAATGTCAGATGTTGTAAACTTTTAATGCTTAAATATTTAGTGGTGAATCAATTTCAATCTTGGCTCATACAGTATTTAGACTGAGTTGTTGTAATGTATGGTTGCAAATACAAACTTTTATTTTAGTTTTTATACTGTTTGGTGTTCTGTTGTATATATGTTAATTGTTTGGCATTGGAATGTCATGTTTTGCCATGTGCTAAACTTAGCTTCTGTAACTGAAGTGTAGGCAGTGATTGTGTGTATCAATTGAATGAGGGGTTCTTTTGTTTTGATATCAGCTAATCATATAATTTTGTTTAAGTATAAAGTCTTTCCCCGGCTAAACCATATTGATCAGTAAAGTTGTTGCAGAACACATCCAGCCACTTTAATGCCATTGTTCTGGCTGACTGTTTCTCATTGACTTCTGGGAGGATCCAAGCAGGCCTCTGTAGATGCATCATAGAAAGGAGCCGGGTTATATATGAGCTATATTTCCACCAGTCAAAAGAATAATTTTCGTACAACCCGTATGGGATCTCCAGCCTACTGCTAACTTTTTTCTCAGAGCTTCCCTGAGGCTTTGTGTGCAAACGGAGAAAAACAGCACCATGTTCAGCACCTTGTAGGAATAGAATTTGCACTGCCGAAAAGAGAAAAAGAAAGCTAGCAGTGAAAAAAAGCATAATTCCTGGAAGATATCATGAGGTTAAAATCAAAGTTCTCCGACAACTCTTATCCATCCTATATGAATGCATGGTATTTAATTACATCTTCATTCACCCAAATCACTGTAGTATATCAAGAGTAAGTTTATTCAGAAGTGTCTTTTTAATTACGTAATATGTTCTGCTTTTAAGTGGAAGCTCAGATGATTATAGAGTATGACTGCTGCTGTGAATTGAGAGCGCATAGTATAATAAAGTACTGGAGAATGCTTGAAATTTGAAAGAATAAATTAAGTTGTAAGAAAAAATACATATGAGAACTAAAGAATTAAATGTCATTCATTGCCTTTTATATATTGGCTGCAAGTGTATTCTATTATGCACAGTATGTCTGACGCTTTAAAACATTTCCCTTTCTTCAGGGCGACTGGGTGTTTTTGGCTAATCAGCATTGCGCTCCTTCGAGGGGTAGACATGAAGACATACCAAATGACTGACCTTTGCTTTGAAGCATGTAAAGTACTTACCAGGAATATCCAATGGGTAGTGACACTTGCCTGCAGCCACCTTGAGGCATTTTGGAACATGTATCATTCCAAAAGCGCTGAATTCCTCTGAGACCAGTGGGAGCTGTGACATGGGAAACAAATAGACCAAAGAGAAAATGTCCTTGAGGACCTGTGCACTTTTAACTATGTCATTACACTTGCAGTATGTTTCTTTGTCCTCTGCCGTTTGATCCCAAACACAATGGTTCAGTGGTTGCACAAAATAATGCATTTAATAGTATTTTACTTTCACAATACAGCCAGAGGCTAACTTTGAGCTGAGATATTGTAATCAATCTTGGTTTTCATTAAATTAAGTTGCACTATATTGGCTAGTAGGAGACAATTAGGGCAAACAAAAATATAGGTACGTTTAATTTGACTCTAAGAGTAAACAATAGCTCTGAGCAGTGTATAAACAACGATTCTTTTCCATTGAAGGGCATAGAGGGACACTAATTAAAGGCTATTAATCATTTACCACCCAATGGATCTACCAGGGCATTGGTTGCTGCTGGGTAGAAACATTTAACCCCCTTAAACAGAATTATAATCGCTTCGAAATATATCTCCTTGAATATCCCTTGCATTGCAAATCGTGGGTCGAGTTGATCCAGAGTGTTGCTACTTTAAGCTCAGCTCATCATGTTGCATCAAGCCCTCTTCTTACTGCTCGTATTATGCGAGTGTTCAGTCCCTTATTAGCATCATGCAGTGATAACCTCCATTGTCATGGTTCAAAAGCTATTCCTGCAATTCAGCTGTTTCCATAATCACTCCCCACTAGAGCTAATGCAGAACAAGCATCGAGCCTGATAATTATCTTATTCACCCTCCACATCTTCGGTGCCCTGGAAATGAAATGTCCTCTTGAAAAGACTTGCATCACATTTATTGGAACCCATTTGTCCCGCAATATTACAGGTGGAAGATATAAATGTGATAATTGTGAGCACGTCTTTGAAATACATTATTAGTGTCATTTTCTTTTAACCCATCTATTGTAAGTGAGGTGATGTTCTGTCAGAAACACAAATTAGGCAAGCACATTATCTGGGCTCACTGACTTGGGGCTTTTGGGGCAAATAAAAACAGAGTCATTGGGCTCTGGAGGAGAGACATGCTGTTTTCATTCCAGCTTGTTACAGTTTAATGGTCTGTTTGGGACTTTTATCTCCATGTTTTATGGTGTGTTTTTTATAAATGGTTTGTCAGAAGCATACTAGAGTGTTTATTATTATTATTTATTTTTTGTGGAAATTGTAAAAAAAAAAACATTAATATGTTTGCTAAAATGTATTGCATCTTGCTTTCCCCAAGTCAAGTTTCCTTAAACTCAGCTCTAACTTCAGTTATTCTTTTATTTTCATCTTCTTAGCATCTGTTTTTCCAACAAACAAACACTAAACTGTGATTGAGAACATTACATATGATAGTGTAAATGCTGTGAGGCAGTTTACAGAAATTATGGGAGAAATACATTTTGTGTAAACAAAAAGGAAGTATTTATTGAAAGAAAATTGAAATCCCCCAAACTGGCATATCTTAAAGATTTTCCATGACTGTGTGAACATGACTTAAATGTAAACATGACATGCATTTTATAAAGGCTTGGATAGACTTGATTGAATTGGATCGGGAACGTACAACTTTTTCTTCACTGTATGATGCACAAAATCAAATTTCAAACTCAAAAGATCACCAAACCACTACAGAGGGCATGATGCTCAAGTCTAATGTTGAGATTGCCTTATACTTATTGAGAGGGTTGTCAATTCATGTGCTGAATATTCACTGAAAGTGGAACTATAAACTATAAACTAAAACACACAGCATAATGTCAGAGTGTTTTTATTTTTATATATTTTTTAAACTGCCCTTTTTAGCAATCTTAATTTCTGCAATATTTAATAGAATTTCCCAGTCATGACTCATGACTGCTGATGGGGCTGCTGTTTTAAATGCAAACTTCCAAGCTCCAAACATAGACAAACGTTACAACAACCTGCCTCTAGAACAAGGATTTATTACCTCCAGTTTAATATGCATAATCATATGCATTGCATGCGGAGTAAGTACACACTACTTGCACAGATGATTAGACGTTATCTCAAAACCATCCCATAAAGATAAGGAAAGGGAAATAATGCAGATGATAAGTTATCTCAGCACAAATCAAATTATTTAGGACCTACCCATCTTAAAGTGGAGTTCACCAACTCTTGGAATCATATTTTGTTGTTAGTATTAGCAAAGGATTTAGACAGCTTTCTTATCTAATCTGTTGAGAGATGTTTGATATACTGTATTGCAAAATAACAATTTTGTTTTTATTTTTATTATTGATAAAATTAGTTGTAATGAAAATAATATGAGCATTCCCACAAAATAACCACCGTTTTTACACTTCTTCTGGAATACTTGATTGTGAAGTCAATTGTCACATTCAGCAGTCAACGTTTTCATATTTACTGTTCTCCATGGCAACACTGTATATCTACCTTCAAATGCACCTGGGAAACCCCTACTTTCGAATTGGGCATTTGTTATGACCTATAACATATTCAAGTTGGAAAAATAATATGGATTCATAAATTATATATTTTAAGTTATTTTACATTTACATGTTTTATGAGTATAGAGAGGTAAACAGAAAGTTAATAAACAAAATAGCTACATAGTCTGCACTAAATTGGAGTCCTGATTATGTTTATTTTTGAAGTATTGACCGGATGACTGTACATCATCCCTTAAGTTAATGCATTGAATGTTTTTTTTTTTTTTTTTTTGCATTGAATAGCCTTACCTTACTACTACAGGAAAAGAAAGCTTGAAAGGGAGAGTGTATTGAGTGTCAAGGGCCAGAAGGGGTATGCGGATAGAAGACACCAGGCAGGGGACCGAAGTTGGTTCGTTCCGGGTGAGAGGACTTCACAAGGCTATCTGGCCTTTTATTTTGCAGGACTTCTGAAGATCCAATTGAAAATGCACTGCTGTGTCTGTTTTCCTTCTGACTGTTGGGGCCTGCAGAGAGCCAAGTGGAATGAAGGAGGGAGAGAGAAACAGACGAAAAGAAGAAAGAGGTGTGTCGAGGGTCTGAGCAGCAAAGGGAGGCAGGTAGAGGTGAGCGTGGAGCGCTGGGGGTGTGAGGGAATGAAAGCGATGGGGGCATAGGACCCCAAACATTTTCTCCATTTGTGTTCACTGCTTGAAGTGGTTGCGTCCCCTGGTCATTTTTTTTTAAATGGCAGATTGTATGTGCCTCATGTATGTGCAGCTGGCCTCTCCCCTTCACGAAAGCAGTGGTGTGTTGCATGTGCATTCAGCTCCCCCGATGGCAGCGGGTAAATGTTTTGTTCTGACATTTGCCTTCCGAGCACTAAAACGACAGAAGGTGACAAATGTCTGTGTTAAATGATAAGAAAGTCAGTGAGCTTGAGGCTGTGTATCTATTTAGCTATTTATCTTGTGCCATGACACTAGACAAACTGCTGATGCGCCAGCATACATATGCATACTGGCTTACATATGCACTACGAGGATCTCCGATCCCATTCCGGTGCCGTGGCACATCTATATTTCCATTAAGTAGCATATTGGAACTTGTATTAAATTAAACACTTTGTTTACAAAGAAAAAGTTGATTAGAGGTATAACCCAATACAGTGCGAAATAGATTTTCTACTGTGTGAGACTTGGCTGAGCTTGCTGCTGTGTGGATGGATGTGGGTGGGAATCTGATGGTTTCATTTCCTGCTGCTTTGGATTTCAAGCTGCTTCAGTGTAATGGGCAGCCTGGCAGTGGTTCAGCCACACAGCAAGTCTTCTGGAGAGAGGCTCTGGAGTCCTGAGCGCTTTCAGAAGTATGACTGAACCTGCGTTTGAAGCGAGGGCTCGTGGGTAAAATGTTGTTTTATCAATTTTGAACCAAATTAAACACCTCTTTTGTTATGTGCCAGACTAAAAAGAGCATTGGATCTTTGCATCTTTGAGAAACTGCAATGATTGTGCTTCATTAGGAAATGAAAAGAGATACACACTCGAAACAAACTCTGTAATTAGGTCACAGGATGAAAAATCAATTTTCCCATGTCCAGAGTGTGGCACTAATTGCGCCCATCTGTCTGTTTATTTGTAATTCTTCACCCTCAGTCCAAGTGCGAATGCTCTTCAGAGACACACACCCTCTCTGGGTCCAAATCCCTTCCCAGCTCAAGGCCCCAGTGGCGATTTAAACAGTACCTTCTTTTTTCATAGTCAACATACCAAGGGTCAAGAATTCTTAGAGGCCTGTTCCCAAGACTCATCCATTGGCCTTGCTCCCAGCCAGATGGCTCTCATCTGAGAGAAAAAGAGCTCATCCTTCTATACTTTAACCAGCCAGGCTCTTGGCATTGTTCTTACACTAGTGAAATGGGAGCACTTCAAAACACAAAGCGCATTTATCGCAAAGCAATATTAAATAGTGACATCCTTAAATTTTTAATAGAGGGTTGTGATTATACAGTATGTAAATGAACTATCAGCATTCCCGTGAACAAAATTGGACACTATTGCACTTGTTTAAAATATGAAAAATATAGTATAAGTATATGTGTGCATATGAATATATTTTATTATTATTTGATGTTGTATTATTGAATATGTTTTGAATATCTGCTTTTATATTTCTTAAGAATTTTGCATGCATGTTTTTTCTTGCAATTTTATTGAAAATGTAAATACAATAAATTAAATAAACCATACATTTTAAAATCTAAATGTAGACCATGAAATACATGGAGAAATTAAGAGAACGACTTTATTCACTGCAGCATGTTCATACAGATTGCCCGTTTAAACCTCTGTTGGGAAGGGTGAAGTGGAAGACATAAAAAAGCACATTGTCCCCAATCACTCTCCTCCTAGAAGAGAAGTGCATATTGCTGATTGCACCGGGTTGTTGTTTATGCAGACCAGAGTCTCGGAGCTACAGCCATTAATGGATGCAGCACTTCCCAGACCTGCTCTTTGCTCTTGTAGATCCCTTAAGCAACAGTAAAAAAAAAAAACACCTCAAGCAAACCGTCAGTGATTATAGGAATATTTGCACTGCACGGTCAAATAAGTGACCTCTTTCACTGAAAGCTTTATTGGAAGTGTCTATCAGTAATGCCACAGCTAGATAATAAGAGCAAACAAGAGGTTTTGTTAAGCAATGCTTTGCTTCAGAGTGAATAATCACACTGCTATAAACATTTGTGACCGATCTTTACCTTTGAAAACCTAAGCAGTATTATGAGTAAATCTGTTATCAGTTATGCAGAACTGAGTCTTTTATAGATACTCTGGGATTCTTATCTTGACTGAGAAGGAAAAGCCTTTTTCACATATTTACTTAACTTTTTCAGAATTTTTCAGAACTTTATATATACAGATTAACTTGACACAGAAACAATAGATAAACTATTTTTTTCACAATTATGAAAAAGCACATGCGGTTTGTAGCAGCTTTCAGTAAGTACAATTTTATGTATTCTGTCTTTTCTCACTTTAAGCTACAGCCGCTGAGCAGGACTGAGGGCGGGGAATTCTTGAGTAATGCGTGGTGTGAAACTTGCATTATACCACCCGCCACCATTTACTGCTAGTGGTCTACGAGTGCCAAGATGAAACTTTAATGTGTGCACACACAGCAAGAGCAATGTTGTAAATTAAAATTGAAATAAATGTGAAATGATTCTCTTGGACTTTTCCTCAGCCCGTGGCTCGAGAAGGAAAGCCAAGTGAAAATATTCCTGCCATGTAGCCGTATTGAACATCCTACCTACATATTCACTAGCACAGTATAAGCCTATGCCAGACCATCTGCCTGGGATTTGTTGGCTCGACGTGTATAATAATTAATCGGCCTATCAAATTCATCTGTGATGATTCTCTTTTTTTCTACGCTTAACTATTTCTGTACTAATAATATTTATCTCATGAAGATTTGAACACTTAGCCAGTAAGGTTTTTTTTTAAACACACTGAGTTGATCAAAAGTGACAGCAAACACATTTATAATGTTAAAACAAAATTATATTTCAAACACATAACAGAAAATACATATATTATGTTAAAACAAAATTCTGTTTGAAATAAATTCTATAAAAGAAATGTATCACAGTTTTAATTATATTATTTTATACTTTTATTCAACAAGGACAGATTTTTGAACTGCAACAGTATCAAAAACATCAAGAGCAACATTAAATGTATTTATGATGTTATATTTATAATGTTTTTTCAAAGCATCCAAGAACAAAAAATAAATCTGTATCATGGTTTCCATAACATTTTTAAGTAGCAGAACTGTTTTCAGTAGTTAGAAACGTTTGCTGAGCACCAAATCAGCATACGATTTTTGAAGGATCTTGCGACAGTGAAGACTGGAGTAATGGCTGTAGAAAACAGCTATTTTAGAGTGTAATAATATTTCAAAATATTACTATTTTAACTGTATTTTGATCAAATAAATGAAGTCTTGGAATTGTATTCCAAAAAAAAAAAAAATGCAATTACAGTGCTGATTCAGTGCTGCTCAGTGCAAGGCCACATTTCACTATGTTCAAATGCACATATTCAATTCAAAGAAGCTGTGTATATAAACACGTTCTTTCTTCACTACTACTTTGCTAAGCCTTGTGTCTAATGGTGTGGAACATGAATGCCGTAATTCTCACGAAGACCTCATGTGCTTTGAAAGGCTTTAGATATCCTTGCTCATGTGCAGTATGATTATGCCCCATAGCTACATGGCCTGGATCAGACAGCTGCAAAAATACCCTGCATGTCCTGCCATAACTTGATGGTGGAAAACGATTGAAATCCAGAGAAGATGCCCATTATCCCCCCCCAAAAACAAAAAAAAAACTCCTTAAACTTTCAGAGTTTTAGTTCCATTTGTTTCCCCAATTTCTTATTTTTCAGTGTATTAGAACTAGAGTGAAAGACCTTCTTTTATATTCACCTGTGAATGGGAAGTCAATTAAGGGGGTTGAAATGCAGCTTCTAATGAATTACAGATATGCAGTGTGCATATAAAAGAATGTGAGATTATGAATATTTCAGTTCATTTTGTTCTCCTCTCTCACCTAGTTGTATTGCTCATATTGTTTCCAACATTATTAATAAATTATATTTTATTAAGAAGTTATTTTAGTGATAACTTCAAAGCCTTGCCTATTTTCACTTGTGAATAAAACAGCTTTTGAGAATGAAGAATTCTCAAGTGGATTACATATATCACAGAAAGCAATGCCTTCAGATGAAGCCCTATTTCAGTGTAATTTGCTTAAAGTGTTTGACAAAGTCTTTTTAGTCAAATAAATAAGTTATTAAATAAATCTGAAGCAAATATTTTATACCAAATATATTTATACCATATTTTATATGACTTTGAACGTGTTTGTAGTTGTGATAGACTTTATCTTTCAATTGATACATGATCATTACCAACCCAGGCTCCTTCAAAATATCCGACCCTGGACCACAAAACCAGTCTCAAGTTGCTGGAGTATATTTGTAGCAATAGCCAAAAATACATTGTATGTGTCAAAATTAACTAAACTAAATTAATTAAACTAAAATTATCGATTTTTCTTTTATGCCAAAAATCATTAGGATATTAAGTAAAGATCATGTTCCATGAAGATATTTAGTAAATTTCTTACCATAAATATATCAAAACATGATTTTTGTTTAGTAATATGCATTGCTAAGAACTTCATTTGGACAACTTTAAAGGCGATTTTCTCAGTATTTAGATTTTTTTGCACCCTCAGATTCTAGATTTTCAAATAGTTGTATCTCGGCCAAATTTAGTCAGATCCTAACAAACAACACATCAACGGAAAGCTTTCAGATGATGTATAAATCTCAATTTCGAAAAATTGACACTTAAGACTGGTTTTGTGGTCCAGGGTCACACATGTGCCTCTAAATAAATTTCTGCAATACTGTTATTACGTACCTTACAGCAAGTTTCGCGGCGGTTTCAAAGTGAAACATCCAGTGAGTGGCACTAAAACGCGGGTTCAATATGTGACCCTGGCACGTTTTCGTTACGTTGATATAGGCACGTATTGCTCTGTTTGTATTATGTTGCTAAATGTACGTATATTGCAGTGGTTCATAACTCAAATATCCAAGGAGTGTTGCTAAAAGTTAATGCTCTATCGTGTTGGAAATATCCCTACACCAAACTTGACCCTACATCTCCCCGATAGTGTTTGAAAATGCAAAAGTGATATAAAAACACAGTTGTTGATGCAGGCGTGCACATTTTAACATCCTTTTATGGATTTGAGCTGTTTTGTCAAACCATAGTTTCACGGGGTTCGTACCAAAGCTCTTTACTCAAGAGTAACACCTTATCATGTGAGCTTCCAAGCAAACCTACTGAATTAGAAAGCTCATGCATATGAAGATGTATATGTGACAACACATTCAAAAGTATCAGTTTTCAAATCATGCAGCATGTTAAAATTGTTTGGAATTTATAACCTAATATTCCTCAAGTAATCATGTGAAAATTGGGCTTCATTAATTGAAACTGTGGACAAGCAAATCATACTTTGTGTGAAAAGTAATACAAGTTGTCAGAGTTTTACTGCCTCTAGTGTTAATTTCAACTGGAAACTGCAGCAATTCGTATATACAGGTATGTATTTTGAGTTTCGCATAAATGTAGGTAGAGGCACGTATTTCCAGTGAGCCTATGTTGATCATTACCCATTTATTTGTTTTTGTTCCTCTAGGGTATGAAGCTGTGAAAGAAAGGATCAGTGGACGAATGATGAAGGAGACCTGATGTTGGACACATTTTTATCCTCAGGCATAAAAGAAGAGCACCAAAAGAGTGAGAACAAAACCCATTACCATCTTTACTGGAGGTGGAAGGAATATGGAATTGTGCTGAAATACCTCAGGAGAATAAGGCAGGTTTGAATCTAATGACCACATAAAGACCCTTTTTAGAGACAATGATCTGACCATTGAGCTGCTTTAGACTTGATCAGTCATTATAAAGTGCTCCGCTCCATCTTGCACTTCCTTTTTTATGAGTCTTGAAGTTCCATCCTTTTCCTTTTCTTTTGATAGCCTCGGGGAAACCGGCCTTTTGGATTGGTGAACTTAACGGTGTGTCTGTGCAGTGGTTAACCGTGAGCTCTATGATCACACAGCGTCTCATTCTAACAGACAACCGTGACCGAGTCTGTAATTAAATATTCAATCACTGTAGAGCAGGTGTGGGACTGTAGCAGTTCCACAACAACAGAACATTTAGTTATTTTCCCTACTGTTGTAAACTAGATTTATTCTTCAGCATTACTAGTGACCACTGATCTGAAGAGCAACACAATAGCTGCAAATTTATTTGATGGATCAATATGCTGCACACTACGTGCCGCTCAGTAGCACACTGTATTTACGGGTAAATAAAACCTGGAACGTCTTTATGAAAACTGGGCTCTCTGGAAATAATACAAAGAAGCCCTGGTGTGTAAAATTGGATTTTCTGTTGAAGATTCAGAGAGGAACGTATGTCAATATACATGTATGGATGAACTCTAAATCTCACAATCTGCACTGCGCTATCTAAACATATATGATACAAAGCCAGGGTTGAAAACGAATGTTCAAAATTGTTACTGTGACAACTGTTTTGTTTCTTTCCCCCAAAGCCTCCACTATCACTTTTTATGGCAGCGATATTGTTTTCCGAATGCAGCGATAACTCCGAGAAAGACAAATGTGTCACCTAAGATGATCGCATACACACTCTCCGTGACAGAGCTCTCTCGCCACTGCCACAACGTCAAATCCTACGCTGTCCTTCATCTACTATAGGTGAACTAAAACAACATGTCCTATGAGCCTGAGTGATAACAGTTCTCCCTGATACAATAGCAGAGACATTCACAAATGTCCCTTGAATAAACAGGAACCCAGTGTGTCTGTAGCTTCCTCTATTTCTGTTTTGATATGTGACAGACAGACTAGGGCCTATTGAAACAATATTGAACAACTGATCTAATCTGCTTTGAGACGTCACTGTGAGACTGATGAGTGGCCAAACATAGACACTGTGATATTTTTTTTATATCTAATCACTTAAGAACAAATAACCTGGATTTCATGTTTCTGATATCTGCAGTGCAGCAGTTCCCATTGGGTCAGATCCTCCAGGAAAAGTCACAATAAAGTTTTTAATCTTTGTAATTCATTCAGCCCCAATTGTTTAATGACCCGATTCTTCATTTTCTAAACTTTTATTGTAAAATATATACTTCAGAAGAAATTTAAGATTTCTTATTGTTTACATACATTTAAGATATACATGTATCTACACAATACTCCACTTATTTGTTGTACATATTTTACACATAACGTTGTCACATTTATTTCCTAATTTATTGTATAATGCCCTTTTTGTGTGAAATTTGCTAAACGTGCCACGCTGTGCTAAACTCACAAACTTATTCACAGAAACAGACAGAAACTCTCTGTGATGCAGGCATATTTAAAATATAACAATACCATTGTTCCCATGATCCTCTACATTTTAAAACAGTAATTGGATGGGCTAGGAGAGTTTAAATAGCAAACAAACAGGACTTGTGAACCATGACTGGGTTGCTGCTGTTAGCTTTTCTCCTTGACCTTTTCCAGCCATGTCATCCACCCTAGTGCTAATTGGGCTCAGTGTGTTAATATGACCTCTCTGAATGGAATGGTAACAGTGAATGGAGCAGCAATAAAGAATAACAGCATATGCTGTGTTAATACATTTGGAAAATGTTAGTGTCATCAATATTGCTGTGTAGGAAATATGGTTTATAATTTTTGCTTGCAGACTGTCAACTTATCAGAACTTTGTTAACCATGGCAATATTAAAAAGATAGCTGATCAAAAAATAAAAATATGTCAGTGTTCTATACAATGAAAATCAAAGGACCCCTGTGTGGTTGGACCTCAATGTTCTTAAATATTTTGTTTTAGTGTGTGCTTGTGTGTGTGTGTGTGTGTTTTCTGCAAAATAAAAAGTCATACAGATTTGGAACAAAATGAGGGTGAGAAAATGGTAACATAATATTAATTTTGGGTACCTTTATAACACCTTTATGAACCATTATGAACACATTCATAATTATATTTATGAAACAATACAAACAATTACAAAAAGGCCATTCAGATCTACTGAGATACCGGACATGGTTTGTTTTCTGAGAGTCAGTTTTACTTGCTATAATGTTCTCCAATTACATATGTTTGAATGACCACAACTTTTTTGTAGTTACACTTTATTTAAAGGTGTCCTTGGTACAGCGTAATTGTATATTGAAGTACTGAGTTATATTAATTAACAGAATGTACTTATAGTACTCATAGTACTTTAGTACTTATGTCCCTAACATGTTAATGTTTAGAGTTAGGATTAGGTTTTGGTTTAAGATTAGTTGCAGATATTATGCATAATTTACTGTTATTACTATGTGTAAGCAGGCATTGTACAAGGACAGTTTTTTGAATGTTAAAGAGAAAAGTGAATCTAAGATGAAAACTAAATACAAGTCATCACAAAATAAAACATTTCATATGTTTTCATATGTTGTTCATACTGACATATTCTGGAAAACACAGTTTCCCCAATGAAGGCTATATGAGATCTTTTACAAGTGTATAATGTCAGAGTGTCCATTCTGTAATTTTTAATTCCTGCTAGTACTGTCTGGACTTTTAAAATGTCTCCCTTGTCGCTTCACAGATAGTAAGAGTTTAATTGGTGTGGAGACATAAATAGCTGAGAGGTGGAGTAAGAAATTATAATGGGAATAAAAAAATCTCCTAGCAATAAATCATTATCAGAATGACACTGTGTGATTTGTCCCATGCAATTGTATTCAGCCCAGTGCACCTCTCTGCTTTAATACGTTTGATTGGTCCTTCTCACATACAGTAGCTCCTATAAAGCCCAGGGTATGGGCAGGGTTGTGCATTGGCATCATTCACCAGCACACTCTGTTCTCTCATCAAGAAAAAATGTCTCCAGCTCTAATTACCATCAGTCTATTTACTGAGGGCTTTTCCCAGTGTGTCAGGAATCTATGCACTCTCTTTCCACGAACCTTTTCAAAGGAAGATATAGACATAGGTGATAAAACCAATGCAAATTATGCTATTTTTTTTAAGTGGGGCGCTGTGAAATGTAGAAAAAGGAATGAGGCATCAATCTTCTGATGGTTCTTAAAATATAAATGAGAGAGAATAGTGAATGCTTTATTGGGGTATAGGTGAGTCTCCTGCTGGCACTGGACTCGGAGATGTGCTGTTTGCTCTGAACTGGAGCCAATTCAGTTTTGTAAAATGAACTCCAAAACTTCATACTAAAGCTTTCATCTATTTTGATTTAACAGGAACATTAAACCGTTAATTACACCGTTTATCTATGAATCGTCACACGGGTCCATTTTTAAGTTTATGCATTGAAGTTTCATTTAAAGCCCTGCTTTTATAGTTGATTATGTACAGTAGATAACAGGGCATATGATCTGAATCAGTATATACATGAAATGTCATAAAACTAACAATTTCTCAGATACACTAACAGTAATTTGTTGTACATGAAACAAGCATTATTAGGATACATTTTACAATAAAATACTGAACATATTTAAGTTTTTCTAGAAAATATCATGTTATTTGCCCCTTCTTAATAATAGTGAAATTTACAAGCAATGTATGAATTAAAATTGTCGATAGATAGATAGATAGATAGAGAGATAGATAGATAGATAGATAGATAGATAGATAGATAGATAGATAGTAACTGATGTTATTAAAGTGCACAAAATTGTCTTAGGGTATATTCAAATATTCATTTGGTCTGGATTGAGAATGACCTTATCCCTTTCTTGTTCCTTATCAGCAATCATCAGTCATGGACTCAAAATGTCAGCATGTACAGAGGAATTCTTGTCACAGTTGTTACAAAATGTCAGGACAACTTTATTTACTTATCTCCTCGTATGATTGGGGATATAACCCCTCAGAACAGAAGTGATGTTGCAAAAAAGAACGAGTGAGAGAGATATTTCCCTTTGGAGAACATGATGGGCAGGAATATGTCCATTTTTCATTTTTGTTTCAAGATAAACAAAGATGTCATGCAGACAGATTCACTGGAACAATCTGAGTGACAGTGAAAATTCAAAACTCAATACTGATGTACAGTATCTGAGAGTCATGTCTGTGAATTTGTTTAGTCCCAGTTCTTGAAGTCATTTTTAATATACCTTAGAGACTGACCTCCTCGCACAACACAGCAACTAAAGAGACAATAAAACATAAAACCATCGACAATTGGCTGACAGTTCATTTATATTCCAGTGCATAAGTATAATTTGATTGTTGTGCATCAATTTGGGAAAATTCACTCTGCATATTCAATTTCATGTGGAGAAATATACCTCTTTAACCCTATCTTTAATTGATGATGCAATAAATTAGCAGCTCTCAGAGAGTATTCTGTCATCACATGCCCTCATCCCATCAGTCAGAGTGCTAATCATTGCCTAATCTTCCTTCACTGTGCCAGGGCACAAGGTCAAACACATCCCATTAGTGTGCTTCCAAGGAATGTGCATGTTCTCGTTTAAAACATTTGACCTCTGTCGTCTGGCATATTGCATAATTATCTTCCATTCATTCCTACCAAAGCTGATCAATTAGGTCATATACATCAGCATATCATGTTGGTATTTGACCATTTCCTCTCTTTTTCTTTTCACGTTCTCTCTCTAAACCCCTGTGTTTCAGTGTGATGTGGATGGTTCACATCACGTCTGTAATTGTAGGATTTAGGCAGTCTCATGGCATTCCTAAAGGTTGCCGAAGTCCCAGTGAAAATGTCTGTTTATTGGTTTTTGAGTCCGTGTTGAACAGGAGTTATTGGCCAAACAATATAAATGCAGTGGAGAGGTATTTTGATTTCTCTTCCAGCCATTCGTGGTCTCTTCTCCCATTATTAAGGACACCAAGTTATTGGATTCATCTCCCTGCGAGATAACATTTGGCTAAAGGGCAACCCAATAACAAACAGGACTGGGCCACCAGAATACCTGGGCTGAAGTAGAATTGACCTCCTTTCCTGAATAGCATGTCATTAGTATATTGAATACAGATAATTTAACAGTTTAATGGAGTGCCACTAAAAATATGCATACTTATGTTCATGCATGAAATCTGAAGCATTTTGGAGGGCTGACATTGAAGGATGTTTTAAAATGTTTTTATTTCAGTCGTTCCATTTCATTTCAAATCCTCCTATTGTCACTTTTAGCTTTAGTTTAGATTCGTTTAGAGTTTATTAGTTTTAGTTTATATATATATATATATATATATATATATATGAAAATACAGCACTAATGCAGCTGCAGAACAGGTCCAATACTTCTTCATAATGCATTTTGTCATAATATTTCACGTAAGGTTGCAAGAAAATGTTTTGTTGTATTTATTTAGAGATACTTTTGATAATAGTTGGGTAAATGTATACTGGGATTGAAGCGATGTGGCTTGGTAAATGTTTTATATATAAATTATATATATATATATATATATATATATATATATATATATATATATATATATATATATATATATATATATATATATATATATATGTATATATATATATATATATGTATATATATATATGTATATATATATATATAATGTTTGTGGCACATATATAACTAATTTATTTATTTTTGTTAACAATAACAGCACTGTCTGGAAATGCATCTAAAAGTCTAATAGTAATCAAAATGCGTATCATTATTTTTGCATTTAATTAATTAATTAATTTATTTGTAAAGATCATTGCTGTGTAACATAAATAGTTTTCTTTCCTGTTGTCTTCTGTTTCCTAGAACTGAAAACACCAACACAGCATCTACACTTGAACATTTAATGGTCTGTAGTTTAATACGTACGTTGATCTGGAACAGAGAGTGAGAGCGAGAGAGAGAGAGAGCGAGAGCGAGAGCGAGAGCGAGAGCGAGAGAGAGAGAGAGCGAGAGAGAGAGCGAGAGAGAGTGAGAGAGAGAGAGAGAGAGAGAGAGAGAGAGAGAGAGAGAGAGAGAGAGAGAGATATATCAGTTCATTGTGCTGAGCTTGTTGTACTTAGTTGTTTAACCTGGCATGGATTCAACTTGCAGCATGAAAGGGGTTATTTGTCTTGGCGAGTCATTGCCCCAGGCTACAAACAAGAGGGCAATTAATAAGAAACAAGTGACACTTTTTCTAAATGATTCCACAATCCTCAAAAATGGCCAGTCCCCCAAAGCTAGTGTCAGTGTCAAGAGTGACTTATGGCATTATGTCACTGTGCCCTCCAAGGGCCATAGAACGGCTTTGCATAAATTAGACATCCAAAAATAAACTCCAAGAACTTCCTGGATAAAAACATGAAGTATTCCACTTCCAACAAATCTTGCTCACTTATAGCACTTATTATGCTTTTGCCTAATGGAGAAAGACACCGAAAGCACTAATGCACAAAAAGAGTGGAAACACTGCCATCTGAGATGGAAGGACATAGTGAATGATATGAATATATGAATATAAATATAGACCACATCCTTTACTTTACCTCATTGCTAATGTGCTCAGGGGTCAGATACTTTGTGGTTTGTGGAACCTGACACATGCATGAAATCACACACACACTAGCCGTAGAAGCAAGTCCTAGATGTTTATCCCGTTAAAGTCGCTATAAGTCATAATGAGTTATACAGACTTTATACTTTGTTTTAAAAATGAAGCTTCACAAAAGACGGCTTAATTAATAATTATGTATCAATTATGTTCTGTGTTATTAACATAAATTGGCAATTTAATTCTACAGATGAAGAAAGGCAAACACAAAATGACTAACTGGACCATTCTTTATTAATGACATTTTTCGTCATGCATTTTTATGGCCTAAAATATTACATTGTTAAAAAAAATTGAGCAGCGGATATGGTAATTCAAGTCTAATTTCCACCAGGAAGAAAGCCCTTTTGCCCATTTCTTGAGATTCATGTTGACCTTACCACAGAGCAGACTTTCTAATTACATTTCATGCCTGATTGACACAAACACTGCTTCTTGAAACTGAAAGACAGCAGCACCAGCAACAGTCTCACATTAATCAATTGACCAAGTCTGCAGAGGAGGTCCAGTTCCTGTTTTACCTCCGCCAACGACATAGGGGGGGTTTCTATTTGTGTCGATGCTCTGTGGATAACATCCTCTGCCTCGTAAGTGTTCAAAAAATGCCAGGTCTAATTACTTAATTATAGGAAACAGTAATCTGTGGATACTTGGATCCCTGACTGATTTAATTAAAACAACATTTATTACTTAACTCACCTGTGTCTTATGTGGCATTTATACTATGATCATTTGCCTGGGGAGGGGGTTGTGCATGGTTTTGAATATCAATAATCCTGTATGAGAATTTGCCATTTGTGTCAAGAGAAGTTAAGGAGGTAAAGGACAAGGATGAAAAAGTAAATGGAAGAAAACAAGGGAACAATCATTGTTAAGGATGCACAATATTATAATGTGAAATATTGCTATTGGCTGAAATTTGATTTTTTTTTGTCAGCATCAATACTGTTTGTTTAAATGTGCATTTTCCCTATTTTTAGTTCATTTTTAAAATGCTAATAAATTGAGTTAATATATTAAAATGTTATATTGAGAAAAGAGTTATGGCAGTATTTTTTTAAAGAAGTCTCTTAAAACAGTTGAAACATTGTGAAATATTAAACATATTAAAATAATTTAAAAATAACTGTTTATTGTAATATAGTTTAAAATGTAAGCTGATTACTCCACTCTTCAGTGCACAATAAATGTTTCTTACTGTTATCAGTGTTGAAAACACTTGTGCTGCTTAATAATTTTTTGATACTGTCAATATGGAATCCTACATATATTTTAATTTTTCCGCAGGATTCTTTGATAAGTTCAGTTAAACATTCAAAGAGCATTTGCTTAAAATATAAATATTTTGTAACATCTTAAATGTCTTTACTGTATAATTTAAATAGTTAAATATAAAATTATGCCTACATTTAAATGTAGCTTCTAAAATGATGGCTTTGAATTTATTTAAACAAAATAACATAATTTAAATGATCAATGACATGAGAATAATTATAATCTTTTGTTTACTGGTCATAATTTTAGCATCATTGCATTCCTTATACCATTATAGTAGAATTACAAAGACCTTCGTATACCAGCAAGTGAATTGCTGTAGTGCATCAATAAACGTCATTAAAAGGTTAAACAGTGCCATTGTCATCGACGTGTATTGACACTTTCTTGCATTGAATTGTTTTTATGTTGTGCACTGACAGCCCGTCCCGATCGCTCTGTAAAGAAATACAGTTTAATATGGAGCTATTGTTTCAGCTCCGGGAATTAGTTATTAAATATTTAATATGCTCGATTAAAGCCCTATTAATATTTAACTTACGATTTATACTTTGAGTGCTCGGCCAGCGAACTACATCAGTATATCTCTATTAAAATCTCGCTGGTGTTCCCGTGGCCCCGGTAACAATAAACGAGATTAATAATTTCTCAAGTTTGAGCTAGGTTGCGTTATCTTTGGGCAAAATAAGGATGAAAATACTTAAAATCACATTCCAGAGACACTTGTTTATAAAATGGAAAAGGTTTATTCGTGATATTGCTATTCTAACATAAATGGATTACCTAATAAAGCATAGACATACACACACATACGAGAGTTTTGAGGTTAACTGTTGAAAGAAACCCATTCTTTCGATTGCATAACTTAACTACCCAGGAAATGATCACGAACAAATCTTTGCTTTGTTACTGCATTCAGATCGAATTTACCAGTTTAGTCAGGATAAAAACGCTTTGTTTGTTACTTGCTTTCTGTTGGTTTAAAGCAGGCTGGATGCGTTGGTTTCGTTTTCCCGCGTGAGTTCTTTGTTTCGGGTTTCACGTGGTCGGTTCGTGCTCCTTCGGAGAAACCTCTGCTGCGTGACGTCACCGGGAAAGCTCTCCTCTGCAATCGTCGAATTCGTGGCTCCGTTACGGCTTTGGCACAGTCTTAGACCCCCTCCGATGGTTGGTTCCGAGGTGAGCGTCCAGCGGACCGGCGCGCGTTGGAGGGCGTAGCCGCGAAAACGGGAAGCGTAGCTTCGACGAGTTCCACAGTTCAAGAGAGTCAAGAGAGAGAAGAGAAGAGGCGCGTCGCTCGCGCGTCGTTTTAAACAGTCCGTTTTTTGGACATCCCCAAAGGCGGCTGGTCCAATCAGGCGTCGATGCGGGCGGAGCCCGCGCCGTGCTGCTCTTGCAAGGCATTTTCATGTGAGGACAGATAACTTGTTTGTACCCCTGTTATTCAAACTCTTATCGTGTTTACACATTTATACTATCACCACATTCGTTATCTTATTGATTCATACAATTTTGCAACCATTCATAAAAGTCTAAACACAACCTAAACATTCCAGCTTAAAGTATGATTAGAAATCAGCCCACGTTTTCCCAAATAATTCATATTCCACAAGCATATGAGAGAAAGAGTACCACAATTAATATCCACATGTTCCTTGTGTAGATGAATTATTATCATGAAATGAATGTGTCTCTTGAAATCTTCTAGTGGCCATTTCTCTTTGTTCTGTGACCGATTTAAATCGCGCTTTTGCGCTGATGCAAAGGGGAGGGTTTTAGAGAGACGCTGATTCTTTAGCTGCCCCTTCTGGTGACTTGTAGAGTTGAATTCCTGCCAATATCGTTACATATCCCCTCGGGCTTGGTGATGTTCCCTGATGGAACCTCGTCAAGGCCCTGGAACAAGAGGCAGGAAGAACAGGCACATACAAGACACAAACATCATTCCTATCACTGACTAAAGCCTGGTGCAAGGTAATTTGGGAAGGAACAGGTTAGAAACTTGAGAAGACATAGGGATGCATTGTTTATCATTATTGACAATTGGGTCATTTTTGACTGTTTTAATTGTCAGGGGCTCGACGAGGCGGTATAGGCATGATCTCAGTCAGGTTGTTCAAATTCTCGGATCGGTTCTCGGTCGGGATTACCACGTCCGAAAAAGGCGAGGGACGCCTGGCGTGCATTTGTTGAGAGACTCTTGACGACGCGTTCACTCGCTTGTGTAGGAGGAAGGCCAGTGTCAAATTCATAACATATCCTACGATAGTAGAGATACAAAGCGCCGTGTCAGCGGCAGACCAGGACCGAATAATTGGCGCGGCGGGCGGAAGGCGAGCGATAGCTTCTAGCGCTGTCAGCCGGTGTCAATTCAATAAGAGATTTCAACCTGACATTCATCGCCGGTGAGGTGATACAATGCTAACTTGTCAATATGGAGGATCGCGCCCGGGCAGTGATCCATAACGTTTGGTTGGGCAAATTAATGCGGCGTGTGGTGTCGTGTTAATCGCATGTGAGGGTGGCTGTTCGTGCTGGGGTGTTGACCAGCCATCGATTTCTGATGATTTCGGCTTGCGTTACCTCAACTTGAGAACGTGGTGTTGCTTCTCAAGGGCAGCTAGTGTTGGGTTTAATGGATTCTAAACCGCAGATGCCCTTGGTAGAGTTTACTCGGGTAGGGGAGTGAATGTCCTAAGTGAGCGTGCCCATCTTTGAGTTTGGGGCCAGATACAACTGTTCGTTGTTCTCGTAATACGCAGCGACTTTAGGAGTTTGGATTTTTACATAGGTTTTCCTTGCCGTAATCCCACATTCACTGGCGTCTTTGAGCGGTAAACATTATTAACGTCGATAATGGGCAAACTAAAACAACTAAATCACCTGTTTCCGGGTTTGCGATATGGGAATAGCGCTACCGGGAAAGGGGCGAGATGGGTTTGGGTGAGACTAGCGGGGCCCGCAGTGGCCGAAGTTACAACGTTTGAACAAGGCTAAGAGGTATCGTGTAGCACGGAATCCTATTCATGGCTACGTTGTCAATCGAGGAACTTACATCGTGTATCATGTCCTTCATGATTTTGGCGGGTGGCCTCGATCGGTCGACAGCGGTTCTCACAGTGAGTTACAGCGACTTTACTGACGGAAGTCGATCTCAATTTCAGGACCTGGATTCAAGGTTTGGTTAAGGGGTTCAAAGTGAAAAAGAGGAAAGGAAACACAAAGTGAGACACGCGATAAAGAAACCAAACGATAAAGTAAATTAAAAAAAATGTTTTTTTTTTTAAAAACTAAAAAAAAAAATTAAAAAAAAATTAATAAAAAAAAAATTATATAATAATGAAAAAAAAATTGAGAGTAACTCCTCTCTACTAGATTGGTCCTAGCAGTGCTGTGGAGGAGAGAATATGGGTTGTGTCTAAGCATGGTTGCTATATGTTTTCCTAAAATGACAATAATTATGCTTGTGTGGTGCATATGGTTGTCGGTCTGTGTCAGTGGGTCGGATCTTCCCCCTTTTCCTGTCGGTGGTTTGGATTTGCCGGTTGGCACTGGCAACCCATCATGGTGCATCGTGTGCGTGTGTCAGCGTACTCCCCCTCTGGCCGTGAGGTACTACGAGCTGTGGCGCAGTGAGTGGCTCAGGGACATACGTGTGGACACCGTCTTGCAGATGCAGCATGTAGTCGACAGAGTGGAGCTCGCGGAGCTCGGAGGATGTGTACAGGTCCATATAGGAAATGGAATGTTCAAATGGGTTTGACATGTGAGCTGTCAAGGTTCGTAGTGACGAATCCGCATGTGAGGGTGAGGAGATCGTCAGCAGCGAACTGAGGTGGTATGGTAATGCAGGAGGGCAGGGGTGTGCTCGCCAGTGGCGTGCTGGCGGCGGGTTACTGCTGCCACTGTAGGGTTGGGTGGGAGGGCATGAAAGGTCCAGGACTCTTCATGTGATGCACCTGCTGTGGTGAGGGCATCGTTTTGGTCATTTGAGGGGCTGGAGTTTGGGAGGACACGTTTAGGATGTCAGACCTGATCTGGTGTTCTCCGGAGGAATGGCAGGTGACTGAGACAGCACTTTCAGGAACTTGGAGTTTCATCAGCAGGTGTTTGTTGGACGCTGCTGTGATTTGGAGTATTGGGTGTTGAGTTAGTGTTTAACTCTGTTGCTGGGTTTTCAGGTGGGGTTTCATGTCCATCTGAAGTTAGGGTGTTTACTGTTCTCTGAGAGCAAGGTGAAGCGGTGCTGTTTTCTGGGGCTGATTTGTTCAGCTTGTCACTGCCGTTCCGTCTGACAGCTAGTCAGGCTGACTCTGGTTCGTCTTCCTTTTCCCACTGATTCTCATGAGACCACTTCTCCCAGTGTCGCCCAGGTGAGCGTTGACGCCCACGCGTTCATCCCATCGGTCATACCTCTGTTCAGGTCGGGTGTCAGCGTGTGAGTCTCGTTCTCTGTTGGACGGGAGTGCATTCCATTCTCTGTGTGGTGGCTTAGCATTGTCTTGGCGTTGGGTGCCCTCTAGAGCCAGTTCATGGTGTTGCGTGTTGAAATCAAGAACTGCTGGGGTTTTGTGCTCTTTTCTGAGGCCATCTTTTGTTTGTAGTAGGCCTTTTGCACCAAGTCTCGCAACTGCTGAGTGTTCATCGTTCGTGGACATGCGAGAACGCCAAGATGGTGGCTTATGCCAGGATGAAGATTCCTGAGGAAGAGAGTTTTAAAGTTCAGTTCATCTTCCATGTCAGAATCATTGCGAGTTCCAAAATATGCTTGTCTGAGTCGACTATAGTAAGCTTGAGGAGTGTCGTGACGTCCTTGTCTCCTCCAGGGCAGCCACTAAGCCTTGATCGGACTCAGGGTCGGCGAACTCTTTAATAAGGGCTTTTCGCAGCCGTTGATAATCAGTCTTTGTGTTAACAGGCTGCCGGTCCAGGAAGCTGCGTACTTCAGGACTGGATGTCGTTCGGAGTAAATAGAGTTTATCTTTGTCCGTAATGTTAGGTCGCATTTCCAGATGGAAATCAATATCTTGCAGATACGCTTGGACCGTTTGGCTGTTTGGCACGCTGGGGTTGAATTTGCTAACGTTTCGGGCGAGCTTGTCAAGGTCTTTTAGGTCCAAGCTGTGCGACGATCTGCGGCTGGCTGCAGCAGATTCTTCTGGTTCTGTCGTGATATAAAGTTCTTCAGACGGCGCTGGTGACTGTTTTAACACCACCCCCTCTGTCTTATGTTCACGTGTCAGTCCAGGCACAGGTGACTTGGTCCTGCTTGGCAGGTGCGGTTGGTGCACGCCCTGTCCTTGACGGCTCATGGCGTGGTTCGTAGCGTGCTTGAGTTCCTCTTGGAAACTTTCAGACTCCTCTGTGATGTAGTCGAGCTGTTGTGTTAGGCGGCTGATCTCGTTTCTTGATTCAGCCAAATGAGCTTCGAGGGCCTTGATTCTGCTGTTTTGTCCCTGAAGTCAGTCTTTGCCTTCTAGTAGCTTCTCTGCATACTGTAGCTTGTCTGCACAATCAGCGAAGTCCTCTTTGAGTTGCTGCATTTCGTGGCTGGTAGCTGCTAGAATCTCTTTTAGCCTGTTGATCTCCTCCTCATCGGTCCCTTCCTGTCGCTCACGTTCCAGCTGCTCTATGCGTCGTTGTGCGCTTGTCAGCTCCTGCTGGCGCGGCGTGCTTGTCGCTCAGTTTGAGGGTGGCGATGAGTGTGTGACTTAAGCTTGAGGTGATCTTGGCTAATTCTTTGTGACTGTAGTTTTGACTTGGGTCTTGTCTCATGATGCTTGTGATGTTGTCATCTAGTTGGTCCTGTGTCTGATGTTGGAGTGCTTCAGCAGCTTTAGGGAGGATGCTGTTTGTTGTAGCACTTAGCCACATTTCCAGTCCTTCCCAGTGACCGACATGTTCTGTTTTGTGAGACATGTTCTGGCGGTGATGGGATCTTGGACCGAACTGACACAGACCTTGGATGGGAAACAAAGCAAAACAAAAACACAAACAAAACAACAGGGGTGTGAATGTGCACAGTGTAGTGTATGCTAGTGTTGAGTGTGATTCTGTTTCTGTGGTCCTCTGTGGTGGGGTGCGTGTAATTTGCAGCTTCTGCGTAGACATTGCGCCCACGTAGAGGCAGCACTGTTGGGAAACAGAAAGAAAAGCACACTAACAGAATGAGTACACAGGGACAATAACACTAGACCGATCTCTCTTTTAATAGCAGATTCTCTTCGCTTTGTTAAGTCTGGTTTAGAAGGACGCTTCTAATCAGAGGATTGTAGGCGAGTTTTCTCTTTGTAACAAGACTGGTATTGCTATTCCAATTTTCTCCTTGATGGAGGAAAACAACAGCAATGACAGTGCTTGTCCCTTAATGGCAGGATTTTACACATAGCGCTGGTCAGCGTGTGTCGCGTGTTTAAAAATTTTGCCGATGTCTATCTTCTCATTGCACCTGCTTTAACTGGGAGGGTAGGATTTCACACAGAGGGTAAATGATAAACAGTTTGAATGTGGTTCTCAAGTTTCATACACATCTGTTCACTTGTGACATTTCGCTCTATTCGTGATCTTACCCTGGTTAGCTTTAAGCAAACAAGTCAAATTAGAAGTTAGCAACAGGGAGAAAAGAAAAGAGAAATTAAGATTTATTCCCAAGATTTAAAACTAATACGTTGGCACAAGGTGGTGCTGTTGAGTCGCTATGCTAAGGTTACGTTTTATGCTCCAGATCGGTGAGAAGTGACTTTGACTGTATGGTGTCACTGTCACTTCTCCAACACAACACTAGGGGGAGCACTATCTACTCTCAGGCCTAAGTAAAGAGGACTAATTTTAATTTAATAAAATTATTTTAATTAAATTATTATTAATTTTATTTGAGTTAATCAGATCACCTAAGGAAATGAAGTATGGCCTACAGGGGGCGCCAGACTTGTGGTAAGTCTGAAATTATAATTAAAATTAGACTTTGTGGTTTCTAATTAAAATGTATGATGTTATAATTAAAATTAATAGGCTCACCTAGGATTAGAATTTACAAATGCAATCTGCAATTGAGTTGATAAACCAATATGGTTGCAAAATGTAAACAGGAAGTGTAATTAATTATTAAATGTAATTAGAATTTTCGAATTCACAATTGATTATTAAATTAATTTACAGCTTCTAAATCACTAGTTTTGGATGCCCATAATAATAATTAAGGTTTTACTGTAGTGGTCAAATTATAAGAGCGTTTATGGTTCATAAATGGATGCTGTTGTTGCTGGAAGCAGGAATTGAAAATTTATTAAATGAAATTAATTCAAAATTAATTTGTAATCAATTGTGACATTCAACTAACAATTAAAAATTCCTAACAACAGCGCTTATCCATTGATGTGTTATGAAATCATAAAAAGCCATTATAATTGAATGCAATCAAATCACCATATTATCAAGATAATGAGGTAATACTAAATTATCTTCTAATAACCCACCAGTTATTAAGCTGGTCCCACAAAAGGTAAAAAGACTTTAATCAGCTGTTATATTAACCCAACCTGTGAAATTGTTAACACTGATGATTGGGAAACATTAACACAGCCAACTTAAAACGTACGTTAGTCTTTTAAATGGGAGAGAGAGAGAGAGAGAGAATTAGTGTTAGCTGTGAACCCCATTTCCACACACACACTGCATTCAAGCTTTAAATGCTATGTGCTAATCGCTAGCCGTAATGCTACCAGCATGGCTAAAGCTTCTTTGTTTCAGTTAGCTTATATGCGCTAGTGCTATTAGCTTACACGTGGCCAAGTCTCCACGTGGCTAAACTGGTCGCTATGGCAACTCAGTGCCTATAGGAAAAAGGAAAATGTGCTTCACGCTTCAGAGTCAACAAGCATTGTTCAGACTTGAATTTTCTATAGCACATATAATCTCACTCATTTAGGGCGAGATAAATTTATCTACGGGTTACTTATAAACCAACAAAGCCTCAGCGGGCTATTATGCGAATATTTGTCTGTTTAGACCGCACACATAACAAACACAAACAATCGATTGCAAAATTTCTCCCTTTCTCAAAACGACTGGTCACTCCTTTGAGCGCCGTGCGTTTGAATTCACTCGTGAAATCAAAAATGGGCTGAGAATTACTTAAATAGCTACTTTAATATTCTACAGCCGGGAGTCACGTGGCTGGGTTTGCAGTGGAACACGCACTAACAAAAGCATTACCACGAAGGCCTTAAGAGAGGGGCAACAAGGGACACGCTCGTTCGCCTCTCATGCGCTTTAGAGCGACTTTTTATTAATTATTTACTGCAGTTTAATTTCTCAACGAACTCGAGTTAACAGTTACACTCTCTTTCATTCAAACTCACTGTGTTTCACAAACAAGAATGCAATATCACAAATAACCGTTTGTTTCTCTATATTTACTCAATTTGTCCGGATAAAAGTGAGAAATATGTATATTGTCTCTGGTTTGATTTTCAGATTTTAGTCTTTAATTGCCCGCATCCTCCACCATTCTTGTAAAGAAATACAGTTTAATATGGAGCTATTGTTTCAGCTCCGGGAATTAGTTATTAAATATTTAATATGCTCGATTAAAGCCCTATTAATATTTAACTTACGATTTATACTTTGAGTGCTCGGCCAGCGAACTACATCAGTATATCTCTATTAAAATCTCGCTGGTGTTCCCGTGGCCCCGGTAACAATAAACGAGATTAATAATTTCTCAAGTTTGAGCTAGGTTGCGTTATCTTTGGGCAAAATAAGGATGAAAATACTTAAAATCACATTCCAGAGACACTTGTTTATAAAATGGAAAAGGTTTATTCGTGATATTGCTATTCTAACATAAATGGATTACCTAATAAAGCATAGACATACACACACATACGAGAGTTTTGAGGTTAACTGTTGAAAGAAACCCATTCTTTCGATTGCATAACTTAACTACCCAGGAAATGATCACGAACAAATCTTTGCTTTGTTACTGCATTCAGATCGAATTTACCAGTTTAGTCAGGATAAAAACGCTTTGTTTGTTACTTGCTTTCTGTTGGTTTAAAGCAGGCTGGATGCGTTGGTTTCGTTTTCCCGCGTGAGTTCTTTGTTTCGGGTTTCACGTGGTCGGTTCGTGCTCCTTCGGAGAAACCTCTGCTGCGTGACGTCACCGGGAAAGCTCTCCTCTGCAATCGTCGAATTCGTGGCTCCGTTACGGCTTTGGCACAGTCTTAGACCCTCCGATGGTTGGTTCGGTGAGCGTCCCAGCGGACCGGCGGCGTTGGGCGTGGCAGCAAAACGGGAAGCGTAGCTTCGACGAGTTCCACAGTTCAAGAGAGTCAAGAGAGATAAGAGAAGAGGGGCGCGTCGCTCGCGCGTCGTTTTAAACAGTCCGTTTTTTTTGACATCCCCAAAGGCGGCTGGTCCAATCAGAGCGTCGGTACGGGGCGGAGCCCCGCCTGCGCGGCTGCTCTTGCAAGGCATTTTCATGTGAGGACAGATAACTTGTTTGTACCCCTGTTATTCAAACTCTTATCGTGTTTACACATTTATACTATCACCACATTCGTTATCTTATTGATTCATACAATTTTGCAACCATTCATAAAAGTCTAAACACAACCTAAACATTCCAGCTTAAAGTATGATTAGAAATCAGCCCACGTTTTCCCAAATAATTCATATTCCACAAGCATATAAGAGAAAGAGTACCACAATTAATATCCACATGTTCCTTGTGTAGATGAATTATTATCATGAAATGAATGTGTCTCTTGGAAATCTTCTAGTGGCCATTTCTCTTTGTTCTGTGACCGGACGAAATCGCGCGCTTTTGCGCTGATGCAAAGGGGGAGGGGCTTTAGAGAGACGCTGATTCTTTAGCTGCCCCCCCCTTCTGGTGACTTGTAGAGTTGAATTCCTGCCAATATACGTTACAGCTCCATTGCCTGACAACAGACATTTGTTATGTCTTGTTTGTCAGAGCTCGATTACCTTAGAGGTAATGTTATCCACGAAAATGCTTGCTTCCAGCTCACTTCTGATCATGTGTTGCGCGGAACTCATCACAATGAGCCCCGTGATTTAATGGTTGCACTCTGGGTTCAAATGGACAAACCACTGATGTGATAGAAAAGCATTTTCTGAACAAAAGACTCCTATGTTCTATTACAGAAAGGTAATCATGTACATGAATTCTGTTTCAGATATTCTTTGTAAAGCCACGGTAAATAATCAAATGCAATCGAGAAGCCTTCGTCCTCTCCTGTTATTTTAAACAATGGCCATGATGTTTGTTTTTCAACCATGCTGAGAACCATTTACCCAGATTAGATTTGAAGCAAAAAGAGAATGAAAGGAAAAGAGCACCTGTTCCATACTTCTGTGTTTTCATCTTTCCTCGTCCTCTACACTTCTCTTGCTCACTCTGCTGCAATCATTGATTGTGGGCTTTACACCTCAGTGACGGCTGTTGTTGATTGACGCTCCCAAAGGGGGTGTGATCATGGAGACCTTTGACCAAGATGTTGTGGTTCTTCGGTTGAAGAACGTGAGGTTGAAATCACCTAGTTGTGGCTCGTTGGATTTACGCAGCACATGCAGCTTATAAGAACAAAGGAGTTTTATTTATGTGGGCTTTGATTTTTTTTTACACTCACACACACTCCTCCTCTCTCTTGCACCCAGATTTGTATGAAATACATCCGTGCTGTTCGTAAAACATGTCTGAAAGATAAAAGAGCTGAACTATGCTTCTTCTCTGGTTAAAACAACCCTCTGACTCTCAATAAGGAATGAGTGAATCACTGCAAACACACATTGTATCTCCGAAATGACACACTCAGAAAGCTGAATTATTTAGCGCATCTAGTGCCGCTCACAATCCCCACAGAAGCCTCACGATTCATGTGAGCTTGCACTGCACAACCTGAAACGCTACACCTGAGGTGATCGGTCAGTTTTACTGCCTCCACTGCTGCTATGAGGTGCAGTTCCTCTCTCCTCGTGTCCTCGTTCGACCATTTCCACACGCGGACAGGCTGTAATGTAGTATCTTTCTACCTCTTTGTTTACCGCGCTTCTGTTCTTGCCGCCTTTCTTCACAGAGACCGTCTAGGGAACTCATTCAGCTGCCGATCTGAGGCAAAAGCTTTGCCACTAGGTGTAGCTCAAGGACTCAGGTACCAGCTGCTTGAGAGATTCTGCAAGAAATATAAGTGCGAAGACAGTGAAACAGTATATGTTCATTTATGGCCCTGAAGAGCTACTGCTAGTTTAAAAGCACAGTTATCCTTGTCTGCCTTCGTCTCTTTGTTTGATTTAGTATAAGGTACTTATTTAAAGGGATGCTTCAAAAAAGACGATGTTTACTTCTTCAAGTAATATTTTTTTACATACTTTATCTGAAAAAAATGAAAAACCTCTCATTTGGGCACTCAGAATACTCTTCATAATAATATATTCTTATAAAGCTGATGTGCTGCCATGTTTGCTGACCCATGTCGACATTATTCTTTGCCCCCTGGTGTTCTGTGGATGATGTATTATCTCAGTGTCACCATTCCAGTGCTGGAGAAAGGGGTGCGTGTGTGCGTCTTTGCGTTGGTGTGCAGGGGCACCCATTATGGAAATATTTCCAGCCAGCCCCTCGATCATTTGGCTCTCTCTGTGCTCCTGACAGTTATGAGTAGAGGGGAGGACACTCAGCGCTTGACCTGATTTCACATAGATCAGTGACCGTTCGTCTGGTTCCAGGATTCTCGCGGTGCACGTAACTTAAAGTGACATTTGCCTGAAGCTGCCTTAGAGCGCTAAGCCCTGTTCGTTCTACAAAACCATATATGACAAGCAGAGCAGAACTTGCTGGGAAGCGTCTGGTATTTCACCGACAGTGAATGGAGAAAAAAATTGTTTTCTGTTTCTGTGGTTTTTTGAGAGCATAACACTTTTGGTGTGGACAAGAGCAAGGCCTCCTGGGAACCAGGGAGGAGAAGATTGTGTTCTGTTCACTTGTGTGACTGCGCCACCAGCTCAGAGGTGAAATTACCCATGGCTGGATAGTTGGAGAGAGGTGTGAAGACTAGCTTGCCTCCAGTTCCTACATCACCGATGCCCTTTTCCCAGACAATGAATGAGTGGAGACAACCAACAAATCATGACAACACTATGAGGTCCAAACTATGGCTCAGCACCGGGCTTGGCCTCTCATTGCTACAGTGCAGTCAAGGGCAAAAATGCCTAATTTACTGCTTATATACATATATATATATATATATATATATATCTATGTATATGTATATATATATATATATGTATGTTATGTTGGCTTGGCGAGACGATTTTTTTGCAGCGGGGCAGCTCAAGAACGCCAGACACACAAGTATTCTGTCTCTTTTGCCCCAAGGCTGCCCAGGCATATTCAAACTTTAGCTTCTAGTTTATTTTACCTTTTTATTTTAGAAACAGGAATTTGTTTATTTTTACATTGCTTCAAAAATAAGTTCAATAATATAGTAAAGGTACATTTCTTGTAACTTTTATTTATTTCTAACTAGTTATAACTAATCACATTCTATATAACAAAGCTTATTTCCTACTTTTCATTAACACATAATTGAGCTAATTTTGATTTGTATGTGAATAAAAATTGTTATAGCTAAGTGAGAGAGTTGAAAGTATGTAATTTTTCATCCAGACTGACCCATTCAAGCAGTCCCATTATCACACTGACAGGGTAATCAGCCAATCAAAGTGATCAAGAGTTAATAAGAGGCAGGCATTATTTTTGTACTTGTAATTGTGGCTTACATTTTTTTTGTTCTCCTTTTGCCTTTTTAGAGAAAGTGCCACTTATTTAAACTCAGTATGAGAGATATACATCTCTCCTACATGTAAGGCAAGAAGAGTGCTCACTCTTTCACACACAGTCTATATTAAGCTGCCTTTGAAAAAGTTTTCATTAAGGCCAAAGTAGGGCTCATTGACAGTGTTGGATTGGCTCAAAATATGCACATTGGTGAAATGGACGAGCCACATTTCTGAATGCCCTCCTGTCACTTTTATAGAAGGACGTCTGATGTTTCCTCGCTCACCTATTATACATTTTGACAGCAGGTTCTATGAATTTTAAAGAATATTCACATAAAAAGAGTCATCTTACGTCATCATAGTCTCTTTATGTCAGCTTGTCTAATAAATTATCTTCTTTTCCAATTTAAAGCATGTCATGGCAACTTAAGTAATTTTGTCAGCAGGATTTCTCACAGTCTTTTCCACCAAATTAAACAGAACCATGAAAGTATTTCAAATTCGAGCAAAAGTGAGAATGGCAGTGATTAAAACATGACACACAAATGCTTCATTCTTAAAAGCCCAGAGATAACTAATGAGAATTTCCTAATTTCATAGGTTTTACATGGTTCTGTGAGAGTGGAGAGAAAGTACATTCAGTCAAAAAAAGAGTTCAATAAATAAAGCATTTATGGAAGTCAGTTTTGCTAAATCCATCATCTCTTTTTGCCAGCTTGATCTTAGGTCTCATCTAGTACTCAGAAAGTTGGGTCACCTTTTTAGCAGCATTGTAAAAAAAAAAAAAAAAGATACAATAATAAAAAGTAGTGCTGTCAAATGATTAATCGCAATTAATCACATCCAAAAACAAGTTTTGTTTACATAATACAGTATATGTGTGTATACTGTGTATATTTATTATGTATAAATAAATACAAACACATGCATGTATATATTTAAGAAAAAAAATGTTGTTTATATATACATATATTTATATATAATATAAAATATAAGAATATAAATATATAAATGTATATACATGTAAATATTTTCCAAATATATACTGTATGTGTGTGTGTATTAATATATAAATAACAAATATACACAGTACACATGCATATATTATGTAAACAAAAACTTTTATTTTGGATGCGATTAATTACGATTATTCGTTTAACAGCACTAAAAAAAGTGAACTGTTAAAACAGATAGCAGTGTACCACGAGATGTTTCCCTAAAAGCAGCAATGCGTTTCATTTACCTGATATTAGTTTCTCAAAGCTGGCAAGTTCTTCCCCTAACAATCAACAGCTGGAAAGATTTTCAGCTACATTAATCGTGCAGTAATACGCTGATTTGTTCACATCCACAGGGTATTTCCTCGCTGAAACATCTCTGCATCACAAAGTCTGACAGATAGAACTGTCAAAAGACAGAGATTTATTCTCAGCTCTTCTTTGCATTTCGGAACTTCACTCCCATCCAGAGGTAGTAGAGATTAAATGGTGTAGAAGCAGCAGGGTTATAATGTTGTAATCATTTGTACCCTCATATTTGGGAATAAATATGAGTGTCAACTAAGCTTTCCTTGGAAATGCAAATTGGATATTGGATTTCGGTTTCCTAGACCCAAATTAACTGATGCATCACAATGATATTGAACTTGAAACATCATTGCCTCATGAGAGAAATGTCTTTCAAAAACACAGTGGAGAGAAATGTTTCAAAGACTTGTAGTCAAAGGTTTTAAATTAACATAGCAATCAGACAAATTTAAAACCTTGCACATTCCAAATATAAAATCCAATGTATGAGGCGAATAAAGATGATTCATAATATTATGTTTATTGAGAAACAGTCAGTGCTAAAGAATGCCATCAGTTTGTCTTTCACTTCAGATGAATGCAAAAGAGTCCAAGGCCTCGCAGACCAAAAACCTAAGAGGTAATCTATGATAACTTTTTTCCTCAGCACCTTTTCTGTCTGTCTGTCTGTGATGGCTTTTAAAAATTGCTCATCTATTAAGTGGATTGGGTGCAGGGGTAACAGATCAATCAACCAGCAGCTGATAAGAATAGATGAGCAGAGATAACCTTGGGCGCAGCTGAGAGAATAAAGGCAGGCAGGAGCTATGATCACTAGGGTTCTCTTGCATAATGGGTAAAAATGAATGTCTTAGAACACAGTGAGATGCGCTGTAGACTGAAGATGGCTGAATAAAGCCAAACCTTTTCTTTTGAAGCACTTGTTCCGAATGTGTGACCTCCACCAACCTATACCTGAAAAGTTGATTTCTATGCGCAGATAGACTAAGCTGTTTTAAATGTGTATGGAATATTGAAAGATAAATTATTTCTCAATCTAAAGTTGTATTGACCTGAAACAGACTTAAAAAAGACTTAATGTTGTAATGATGTAATATTCAATATTTCATCCTTGCAATAATGGTGTATAGTATATTGCATGTATAAATATTTTTTCGAGCTCATTCATTAATGCCAGTATTAAACCCGTTCAATTCAGCCCAAAAGATGATGCAAGCTTCTAATACATGTGTTCTGTTTTTATGTTATCTAGACATCAGCAAAAACTGTGCTGCATATACCGAGCTGCTGCATTGGTCATAGATGACAGACACATAATGACACATAATGTCTGCTGTGATGGAAAGTAACTCCTTGAGCCATAAATCGTAAATCTAACATTTACTAGCCACAAATTGCTTATATAACAGTGATTGTCTTGTACAAAATAACTTTATAATTTGGTTTGAAGGTAAATGCGACAACAAATGCCTTCATTTTGTAAAGTAAAATAAAGTGTTATTGTTTAAAACTGCAAAATAGTGCGAGGCATTCCACCTAAAACTGCGAAGAAATTGTCAGCGGCACACCTCAGAAATTGCAAGTTATATGGTAATTCTAGTAGCTGAATAAATAACCCTGTTTTACAATATTTATTAATTTGGGTGTGAAAGACAAAAACAAAACAACAACAAACTCTACTCAAAACAGTTATAAATATGTGAAAAAATATGCAAATCATTGTGAGTTGTAGTTCTGATTATATAGACAAGTTCTCACTGAAGATCATCTAGCTGCACACCGGCACTGCTATCTGAACATGGTAACATAAAGTAAGCCTAACACTCCGACTATTGATAAGGCATTTGGTAGAATGCTTAACATTTTATCTCATGTCAGTGGTTTAACTTTTATTTTTGTGGATTTGCTAAAGGCTTTGGAAATTCAGTAACTGGTCGCTCACAATCTCCCTGATCTGATCCATAATCTCTTAAGAACAAATCATTTATAACACAACGCATCAGCAAATGTCAGCAGCAAATGTTAAAAATATAAAGGCTTCAGTATCCCCAATATGGTGCAATAGCAGAATAGCAAAATCTGTTGCAAGAGCAAAGTGAAATGAACTCAGTGAAAACCGTTGTTTGACTCAACATTTAGATCACTGTGCATAAGAGCTCATTTGATCCTGGTCCATATTTCATCTAATTTTACAACACATCAGAAATCAATTCAGTGATTATTTGAAAGAAGGAGTGATTAATTGATTTATGATGAGCTCTGCCTCTTTGGTCATTCTTAACTCAGTACCAATAGCAAGATATACTCATTGAAAAACATATCGATACCTGCAAAACGTATCTATACATACAATCCACTGCAGTTTCCAGGTTAAATTGACGCTAGTGGCAGTAAAAAAAACTATATCTTTTATTACTGTTTACATAAATTATGGTTACATGGCAGATTGTTGATCAATAAACACTTATTTTCAGATGGTACCTTGTGCAATATATGTTTTGACTAGGGATGTGCATTGCAATATATTCAGTTAGATGAAAACCCATTTGTGGATCACATTAAAAGAAGGCAAAGACTTTGTATATACCAAGTAAAAGGCCATGGTTGCTTCAGCAAATGCGCTTTAACTCATTTGGTTTTAACACTATCTGTTAGGTTTAGGGTAGGGTTTAGTGTAGCTGGTATGTAATTTGCAATTGCAATATAGTTTTAACCTTTTAGTGCGACTCACTCACTCACTCACATCTATTTTCTGAACTGCTGCAATATGTATAACATCCAACATAAAAAAAACAGATTCTCTGTAAATGGCTTTTAATATGTCAAGGAATACCTACAGATTTACTTTCTGAACTCATATCCCTTCATCACTTGCTCTTGGAATATGTCAAATCTTAGGAATCATAAGAAAGTGAAAGTGAATGTGAAATCATGCACCTGCGTGGTGGCTGCATATTATATCCCTTCAAATTTTGGAAGCCTATTTGTAGTTTTCAGCTGTTGCAGCATTAATCCTGGTAATTTCAGGGCCAGTGTTCCTGGGCTGTCAGGTACATCAGGCCACATCAGAGACACACTAAAACAGTGAGGAGTCTGTGGGCCGTTCGCCGATAATTAGAATGCCATGTGTTCATTCCTACAAGCTAAAACAGCACTTGTTATATGAAAAGCTGTCACACTTTAATTGTCTCCACTGAGACACGTTGAGGGGGAAGGGGGGATAGAAGTAATCCTGCAAACACAGGACAAATCGTGAGGAAGCAAGGTCTGAAAAATTACTACACCATTAGAGATGCATCAGAATATCATTTCCTAGTTGGAAGACATCATGGCTCATGGCAGTTTGGATTATATGGAGTGCTGAGTTATTTGTAAGTCAGTCTTCTCATGTCACTCTGGGACACTGTTGGAGAAAAAACCCAAGTTACATGTAGCTACCTCAATTTCAGACTGCACTTCGTTAATAAGGACTTGAGCTCAGTTTTGTTATCAAGAAATGCCACTGTAATTAACTGTAAATATATTAAAAACGACCCACAAACCGCTCTGACTAACAAAGAATAAATTCAAAAATAAAACAATCTGTAGTTTCCTTTATATGTGCTCCTACATTATTAGTCTACATTGTTAATTTACAATGAACTTGTTACAATTTGTTAAAAACACTTTAAATTATATTTACTGTCAACTAAGTGTTTTTCCTAATAAACTTATTATTTTCTGCATATTGATATTTGATAGTTGTTGAGTTTAGTTATGGGATATGATTAATGGATCTAGAATGTTCATGTAGAATTAGGCATTAATATGTGCTTTATAAGTAATAATAAACAGCCAAAATGCTAGTGATATGCATGCTAACAAGCAATAGTTAATAATGAATAGAGTTCCCTAATCTTAAAGTGTTAGCAGAAAGAACAATGCACAGTACTTCTACACAATACTTGGAAAGCATTGGTTAATATTAATGTTAATTTCAAAATGTTCAAAATACATTATTACAATTAAAGTTATATGTTCACATTAGTATGAATGAATGATTAATTCATTCATTCAACATCAGTACCCTTGTGTGAGCATTCCTTTCTCTTTAGGAAAAAAAAATATGTTGAGTTCAAGCCAGTTCTCATCAGCTTTTTCATGGTTCAGCGTGTTCAAGGTGTCAGGCTCATAAATGTGACCGTTCATAGTGGCACACAATAGCAACGTCTTCACCTTGTAAATATTACATTGGACTTTTGCCTACAACATGGTCTGCATACTGTCCATCCTGAAGTGAGTTCCCGTTTAAAGTGCTATGAAAGATCCTTATGGAAGATTATCATAACATTAATCAAATAATCCACTAAAATGCACTACTGACTAGAATGTATGATTCTTTCTGATTTTTCCCCAACCATATAATAAAACTATTGGATCGATACTAATGAATTTGATAGTGATTTATTATAATTACTAAAAACTAATTACTTAAAAATATGAACTGGGCAGCAAACAGGGTGCAGAATTATAATTACAATTTGAATGTAAATAGAATACAATGATTTGAAATAAAAATAAAAACTGTATTTTAAACTAGGAAAAAATTGTGGTTTGAAGATTTACATGTTTCAAAGTGATAGATAGATGGATGGATGGATGGATGGACATATAGACAGAAGCATGTTTGAAATATCATATTTTGATTTAAAACTAAAATCATCTGTATTTTCTGTTTTCACGGAAGTCTTATCTGTGAGATTTTGTGCTACAGGGGTTTCACGTTTGAATGCTGAGAGTTGCTTCAAGCTGGTTTTATTCAGCAGCACCATGTTGTGGGAAGATTGAAATGACTTTGGAAAAGAACATTTCACACTGAGTACAATATTTCGGTTGTATTACTTTGACTGTATGGCACCAGGTGAGATGTTCTTCCATATTGATTCATCTTGAGTGAATAGGACTGAATTTCAGTTAAATCAGCAATCTGCTTATTTGCGACCTATTAATTTTTGCTATTGTTCACCGAGTTGTTCGTGTCATCTCTAAACAAGATCATCCCAGCATCTTCCATGACTCCAGCAGGAGGGGGAATCAGAAGGCAGATGGCCTTGAAAGAAAACAATCATAATTGAGTCTTTATTACCTCAGCAGTTGAGCTGCATGCTTGACTTCTTTCAAGTTTGAGGTCGGTGTAATGTGGATGACATTGTGCCCAAGCTGTGCTGTTTGAGTGCGGTGCCTTCACATTTGTAGAGGGAATAGCATTTCAAGTCAAACAGAGAAGCTCATTCTCTCTTTTGGGATCAAGATGGGAGGCCTTTTTACCCCAGTAAAGCTACTGATCCTCAAACGATAGTGACAAAGACAAGAAAAGCGTTGTGTGCTCGAGACTCTTTGGCTCCTGTGGGCTCTATTATAATGTGACGTGTCTATCTCTGAACAACAAACCTCATCATTTTCCTAGAGACCATTTTACTAACTACTTGCTTCTTTCCAAGCTGCAGTGCCGAGTGAAGAATGTCTAAGCCCTCTATTCCCTCTCGCGCAGAAGATTTGTAGTAATCATCGCTGAAGACATGTGCTGCATGGACATACTACAACCTTATCACAACCCCTGAAATGTTTCCTGTCTGTACATCTTATCTACATTGCTCAGGGAGGTAGGCTGCTATTAACAATCAGGGTAAAAAAGCATGCACATCAAAATGTCAAAGCCTCCCAGTGTTTACCTTGGAGGCGTTTGTGTTATTGTGATTTCCAACAGTGGCTAGAGAGGATTGGCATCAATGTTTGGATCTTCAGAATGCTCTTATAAATGTTCAGAGTACAGCACAAAGCACACTTTTCCACTAGACACATATGATGGAATGGAGAGGTGTCATGAAATAGATTGTGACATCAGGGAGACATAACTGTCTGAATAGAGGCAGAATGATCCATGACAATGTGAACACCTAAAACCCATTAAGCACTGTGAGTGCTGGTCCTCTCGTCAACATTTGTGCTGAATTATTGGTTCCAAATTTCAGCAGTACGTTAGACTTGACACATGGAATCCACTTGGGAAATATATACACAAACATACAAAATACATAAACTATCATTTAGAAGTTTGGGGTTGCTAAGATTTGATAAGATTCAAGCCTTCAATCATGTGATAAAAATATACTAAAACAGTACTATTTTGAAATATTATAATTTAATATAACTGTTGTCTATTTGAATATATATTAAAATAGTATATGTTTTGTGATGGTAAAGCTAAATTTTCAGCAGTTATTAGTCTTCGGTGTCACACATTTCTTCAAAAATCCATTATATTGTGCTGATTTGGTGCTTAGGTAATATATCTTAGTAATAAGATATGCTTATTGCTTAATTTGGTGCTTAGCCTTCTCGTTTGGCTGTCAACAGAGGTAGTCGCTTAGATTTCACTCCCCGCCCTACCCTTTTTTTTCCTCCCTGCTGGCTTCTGCTGTCTCGTCTCATCTATTGAAGAGACTCCTTCTGCACGGCTCTCCAAACTAGAAAATTATGGATTTGATCAACTGGTCTCTCAGCGCGATTGACACCATCTTCTCAACGAGAAGTCTGGGTTCTGGGGAACCTGTTTGTCCTGACGGGACATTCGCGGCCGGATATACGAGGGATGCGTGGGAGAAGTGGCAAATCGTATGTCTGGCGGCTCTTTCCGTGGAGGACGCTGAAGATATCTACCTTTTCGGCACCATGATAACAGGTATTCTGCTGATTGGATTAGGCTTTACCCTGGGTTATCGAAAAATTCAGAAGACGGAACAGCTGTTCAAAGTCTCACAAGGCTGCCCGTTTTGATTGAAGCTGTGGGAAGAGCGGTCAGCAATGAGACTGAGACTATAAACCGGAATATGGATACCATCATGATGAAACTCGCTGCTTTGGAAGTGAAATTTGGTGATTTCAGAGATCAGAATGGACAAAGAGAATGAGCTGTGGAAATTTTGCAGCTGTTCGCCCCAAAAGTCATAACAACTTAATCTTATCTTTCTGGCTCCCCGTACCAGCGCCTTGGCCAAGGCCGTCTGGTTTCACCACCCTGAGAGAGCGATGCAGTGAAGACTCTCTTGCTCCCTTCCCCCAGACATTACTCCCTCCCCATTCAACTGCCTCTGAAATGCTTTGTACCGCCACTAGGGCGAGCAGGTCTGAGACCGGCGCCGCATGGCACTGGACCGGATGGCTGCTTGCCAGAGCTGGATATGTTTCCCCCTGTTGCAATGTCATGTGTTTATGGTATATGTGCTTTTGTGCTGAGGTGTTTTTTTTTCTGTTCTCAGACTGTACTCCAAATGGAGCATAGTCTGGGGGTTAAAAAATTTTTTTTCCGCCTCTCTCTCCTCATGTAAAAAGCTGTATTTTCTAAATACCCTGTCTCCTGTTCTGTCTACCCCGTTGTCATATGTATGTTGTGTATGTATGGACAGGTTGATGGCTAATTTCGCTGGTACTTGTACTAGTGACAATAAAGGGCTACTACTACTACTACTAATTCAGAAAACATTTAGCTGCTTCTTATTATAATATTTTTTTTGTTATATTTTAATAATAGCATTACTTATAATAGTAATACTGAATATTTTTTTCTGATTCTTTGATGAACAGAAAGCTCAAAAGAACCACATTAATTTGAGATAAATAAATTTTTTAGATACATTTTTGTAACAATGTAAATGCCTTCTGATACATTTAATGTGACATTGCTGAATAAAAGTATTATTTTATTTAAAAAAATGACCAGTATATATGCCAGCATAAATATCATGTCAATACATACACATATTTCATGTACAGAAAGATTTATGTGCATTCATTTTACTACTTTTTTTAATGCAATTGGGAATCGGATGCAGAGGGTGTTTAGAGGATTTCATTTATTTATTTATTTATTTTTGTTGTTTGTTTGAGTGGAGTTTTCATTCTGAAGTGCCCAGGCATGCTTTTGCTAGTGGCTAACAATTTAAGAGCCATGAGTGTCCACAAGACCAAGTGACTTTCTGTCCTTGTGGCTGTTATTTTCTAAATGGACACTGTCTTGCTTCGAGTCTCGCTTCGAGGACTTTATTCCCAGTCTCTTTTTCTATTACTCAAGTTCAGTCTGGCTAGATCAGTTGGGACTATAAATGTGTTTTTACATGGTGAGCCATCTCATTGTGAGCAGGAGCATTTAGAGAAGCACACTGTACATGAGTTTAAGAGTTTAAGAATGGGGTTTAGTGTGTTCCTATAGTTTATTAGTTATCATGAACAAACAATTAATATTTGTTAAGTTAATTGAACAATATCACAAAAGCTGTGTTTACATTTTACACCCTGTGTTGCAGGTTTTTCCTTCAAAAACGTTTCTTCTATAAACAAGCTACAGATAGTACAAAATGCTGTGGTTAGAGTCCTTACCAGGTCAAGAAAATACGATCATATTACTCCAATTTTAAAGTCTATGCATTGGCTACCTATTAAGTTACGTATCAGTTACAAAATATTATTACTTACCTACAAGGCCCTAAATGATTTAGCTCCTGCGTACCTAACTAATATTCTATGACGCTACAATCCAACCCGCTCCCTAAGGTCTTAAAACTCTAGGCTCTTGGTATACCTAAAATAGCAAAGTCCACTAAAGGAGGTAGAACTTTTTCATATTTGGCTCCCAATTTCTGGAATAGCCTTCCTGATAATGTCCGGGGTTCAGACACACTCTCTCTGTTTAAATCTAGATTAAAGACACATCTCTTTAGCCAAGCATTCATATAATGCATATCATAATCTTGTACTGCAGTTAGATCTGATCAAATGCACATGATTATGCTTTAGTTTGGGTTGAATAAATTTTTTTGCTTGGATGGAACAACAGCTACACTAATTATGTCTCTATTTGTTTCTCTGTTTCTGCCACGGGATTAACATCCCCTGGTAACTAGGAATTACAAAAGCTTCAGTCTGGATCCAACCCTTAAACGATCTGAGATGACCGAACTCCTGAGAAGAGACGATGCCAACCCCTCAGACAATATACAGAATTAACAAAATTTTGCCATGCGTTAAATATATTAAGTTTCTGCAATATAGAAATCTATTGTAGAAACTTAATTTCCTGTAAAGCTGCTTTGCAACGATTGTTTCGTGAAAAGCGCTACAAATAATCTTGAATTAAATTAAATTGAATTGAAAAAACAAACATAGTTCCAGGCAAAGCCAGAGGAGAATAGTCTCCAAAAAACACATGTAGTATGTTTTTTACTAATCAGTTGAATGACAGAATAATTTAAGTAAATTATATGTAATATGTCACCACTTAGTGGCATAATTATGTGACAAAGAAGTCACTAAAAATCAAATCAAATCACTTTTATTGTCACATCACCACAGCATGTGTGCTTTGGTGAGTGAAATTATTGAGAGCGTGCTCCAGACAATTTACATATAGACTGTACATACTTACAGACTTATTGAGAAGACAATGTGCAGAATACACATACATATACTCAGTACACACAGTGTACTATTTAAGACATACTTACAATTATCAATACACGTTATGCACCATATGTACACATTTTACATTATGTAAGTCAAGTCAACTTTATTTATATAGCGCTTTTAACAATGCAATGTCATGGATGTGCGTTGGATGGTATCCAGTGGTAGCAGATAGATTGTAGTGTTTGTGTAGTGTGTGCGTGTAGTCCAGTTGAACTGTGTTAAAGTGCAGTGCATATCGTAAAGTGGGAGTGTGCTGTAGGGTGTATTAGTTTTTTCTGTTCATTAGCCTGATAGCCTGAGGGAAAAAGCTATCAGGCCTGTCACCGTTGTGTCAGCAGCAAATTTGACGATGACATTAGAGCTGTGTGTGGCTGTACGGTCGTGTGTGCACAGGGAGTACAGGAGTGGGCTGAGGACGCAGCCCTGAGGAGCACCAGTGTTGAGGACCAGGGGAGATGAGGTATTGTTGCCCATTCTGACCATCCAGCTGCACAGAGATCTGTTCAGTCCCAGAGTCTGGAGTTTCGCAACCAGTGTGGCAGGCACTATGGTGTTAAATGCTGAACTATAATCCATGAACAGCATCCTCGCATAGGTGTTCTTATGTTCCAGGTGGGAGAGAGCAGTGTGCAGGGTGAAGGCAATAGCATCGGCCGCAAAATCCGTACTACTAATGCAAAAAAAGACATTATCTCTGAAACATGCAAAAATGGACAAAACTGCTGTATAAAGTTTGTTCGCAATATATTCATAATGTATTCGACTTGAAAGGATAAATCTATCTAACATGGATAAATAAGTGCTGTAAAATATTGTATTATTTCAGCCTAAATCCCTGTATTAGACAGCTGAATTCATCCACATTTTCTTGATAAATTTAACTCTGCAAATACGGTTACTGAAGACACTAAGTAATCGATTAATTCACTGCTAATCTGTTTTTTATTACTTACTTTCAAGATCGCATTCACAGACCCATAAACAGCATAAACTTTGTCTCATGAATTGAAATACCTCCCGGGACTGCTGTGCACAGCTAAAATCTTGCTGTGTCAGTCGAATCAAAAATTAAATTTCCAGTGACCCAAAATAAATACTCATTGAAAATAATATTTTGATTAAATAATTCAATGCTGCACCATAGAGGACAAATCCATGGTAATTTTACAAGGGTAAGGAGGCAGAGGGAAAAATAATGTGTGTCGATACAAAACCCTGCTGCTCAATGAAAACCAATTTTACATCCCTGGCACAAAACAACAGCATTAATCTTCCACCTATTTCAGATATTTTTTCCCCGACGATCGCTTATCACACTCCTTTGTGATAATTTATAAGTTCATTATAGCTGCAAATAAAGGGGCACTCTGGGTGGAAATGATCAAGTAATTTTTGCATTCATCAAAGAGCAGAGATGAGTTGTAAGATATTTCCAACAGGCTGTTTGAGCTGGTAGAAGTAGCAGGGTTTTATTTTTTACATGCTCTCAATAATATGCAAATCAAAGCATTCTGACTGCACTCTCACTTTTTGCCTCTATATAGTTTTGAAGAATAATCCTCTTCTCGTGTGGTTAGCCATTAGTAAATAGTCTTGAGTTTAGGGCTTTCTTTGTTAAATTAACTGTTGGCCACGGCCGATGCAAAACCTATAGCAGAATTTACTTTCAGCAGAAATTCATTTATTTCTCTGATATTGCAATAGCCTAAAAATTATTCCGGTGAATTGTTCCTGCACGCTCCTCATTTACCTGTCAAGTCAACTTCAGAATCCCATTCATTTGAGAAGTGGAATTATTTGTGTGTTATTATCTGTACTGTTATTTTATTTTTCCCCCAGAATTTTAAAATGCGCTTGAAATCTCTCCTCCGGATCTCAGCATTCAGTCACATTGGCGTAGGAGCTATTCTGCCTTTCTGCATTTGGAATTACCCTCCACAGCAACATTCGTATGAAGGGTGCAGTGGGGATTGTGCATCGCAATGCAACGGCAGGCAGGAAAAATAGCGCGACCATTTTTGTCTCCCACGTGAACGTATTAATTTGTAGCCCGGACGGCTTCTTTCTTCCTCTGCCGGTGGCCCCTGGGTTTAGCAGAACTGGAGCCTCATCCCAGCCTGCTTTGCACCTGATTCCTCTTCCTCTCCCCAAAGACCTCAGCGCCGTCCCCCATTTGTCATTGGTAAGCATGCCGACAAGCCACACTTCATGCGACGGGGGAAGGGGACCTGAAGCGAGCAAAACAAAGGGACAACAAAATCAGCATAATTCCTCTCAAAATGAAAACGCATTCTTCACGAAGGGAGGTAAAATAATGCAATTATCCTGGAAAAGACTGTCAGTGGCAGGATGATGAATATTGGGACGTCGACATGAAATGTGACACTGTTCCTTGGAAAAAAAATTCACTCAAAAGATAAAGAGGAGCATTTTATAACCCAATGCTTCCACCTCTCTTCTTGAAAGTAGTATTTGAAAACTCTGCGGCTGTTGTAGATAATTGCCGTACTTTACATTTGCAAAAATCCTGCGAGGAGGCGTCAGTGAAATCACGAAAAAGAGAGCGGAATGGTGGACAGATTGCTGAGTGTGCAATCAAACTTTAGTGACAAATGATTACTTACTGTCATTACACATCCTCTGACTGCTCCTGTGTGCTACCCCCTTGTGGAGAGCAGTCGATGCCTTTTCTAAAGTGTTTTTAAATACCCGCACTTAATATCCATGATGATGAATGGGCAGACTTACATATGGTGGAGGCGGGGTGCAGAGAAGCCTGATGAAATTACAATGCGAGCTGATTGATCTATGCAGAGCTGGCATGCGGCCAGAGAACAGGTTAAACCGATGAATGGAGATTTGTGTCAGAGGCCAATGTGGAGATTGTCAGGAGACCTGACCTTCACAAGCATTCCAGAATCCCTGCATGGGCTCGACCAAAACCCGTCCATCATTTCCAGGGTGAAATCTGTCTTGACTATGGGAAAACTGGGAGAGGAGGGGGACTCACTCAGATGAATATGCTTGCATTGGCATAGCCGGAATGATTTACAGCGCCATTGAGGTGTGGATGTGTGATAATTTCCTGCACATCCTGAAAGGAATGACAGCACTAGCAACATAAATGAGAGGCTTTCACAGAGGAGTGAACTGCTTAATGTTGTTGAGCTGCTAGTTGGCATGACAATATCTAATCAGCACTGAAACATTGTAACCGATAAGGAATATAAAATCCCAATAGATTTTATATCAAATCTATTCAAATTACATATAAATTAGATAATTTCTCTGTAGGCTATATTGATGCCATCTTTTGTCAACAATCAGAAACAGCTTTTTTTCAAGAAGTAAAGGAGAGCATCAATCGACTGTACTTGCTTATGGAAGTGTCTGCCCTTTAGTTATTAAACACACACATGCACAAAGTCACACACTCCCAATAATCACGTACTTCCATTTTTATAAGATGTAGAAGACAAAGCGGCAGGGGACTCATGTGGCCATCATGCAAATGTAACCTTTGAACCGTCAAAATGGTTTGGAGTCTAACCTTTCTCCTTCACTATTCGACGCCCAGCCCCTCCCCTCCAGACCAGCCCTCGGCTCCACCTAACAGCTTCTGAACATAACAGGAGTTATAGATTTATATATATATTTTTTTACTTTATTGTGGTTTACATCATCTGAACAACATATAACACTATAAGAAATAAAGTAGTGAAATAAGGAAGGCGAAAACTGCATATTTTGAGCAATTGATTGCAGAATCAGGAGGAAATAGCTCATCTCTTTGGAAGTGCATTAACAAACTTTCTAAACGAGAGGGCATACAAATAAAACCATCGTTGGAGCTGCACATAAATGGAAGACTAAGTACTGATAGCACTGAAATTGCCAATGAATTTAATAGATATTTTATCCAGTCTGTGGATGAGCTTGCTATATGTTTTGAACCTATACAATTACCTCAAAATGCAATAAATGACACACCCTCATACTTTTATATCTCTGAGGTTGATGAAGGTAAGATATTTCAAATTATTAATCAATTGAATAATTCAAGGGCTAAGGATATACTTGGAATGGATACCGCATTTGTAAAAAAATATAGTGCTTGCTTGCTAAAGCCCTTGGTAAATTTGATAAATGCATATATTACAGAAAGTAAATTCCCCTCAAATTGGAAAACTTCTATTATAACCTCAATTTTTAAAGCAGGTTCAGTTGATGAAGTTCAGAATTATAGACCAATTTCTATACTCACTGCAATCTCTAACATTTTGGAAAAGTTGGTAGCTGAACAACTTATCAACTATTTAGAAAAACATGATCTACTTAACTCTAAACAGTTTGGTTTTAGGCCTAAGTACTCGACAGAAATGGCAAACTGCTTTCTCACAGAATTGATTAAGAGAGCTTTAGATAATGGCAATGCAGTGGGCGCAGTGTTTTTAGATCTCAAAAAGGCATTTGATACTGTGAATCATGAAATTCTCCTACATAAATTTAATTAGTTTAGCTTCTCTCAGCAGGCGATGAATTGGTTTAGATCATATTTAGAATACCGAGATCAGTGTTGTAGAGAAATGCGATGGAAAAACAGCACATCGTTGGGGAATTTGGTTACTTTCAGAAAGGGAAAGGTCATCTGACCCCCATCACTAACTCTTCCACGGCGACTCAGTGTCTGCATACTTTAAGACACCCCCCCTCATCCAGCACAAGACCGCTACCTTTTCATCAAGACAGACAAAAGGAATGCGATCCACATATAGGATTACTGACATTTATTCCACTCACGATTATTAAAACTATCTACCCAAGAAATATATGGATATTAATATGTACTCTTTCCTCATAGGCTTGATGTGATGATTTTGAATATGAATTACATAAGAAATGTGGGATGACTTTCCTTTGTGCCTTCAACTGCATAAACTGTAGTGTGTAGGTTGTGCCCAATTGCAATGTTTAGTCTCTAAAAGAAGCTAGTGTCGTAAGTCAGAAATGTGTGGATGACCGTTAAGCTTTGGCATCCTAATGTATGTTTACAACAGACATAAAAGATCTGTACGTTATCTTTCACGTTGAATTAAATATCAGATGACGAGTGGGCATGGCCCCAGAAAACCATGGACATGGGTGGAGCTCCGCCCCATACGGACAATCTGATTCGATCAGCCGCCGGTGGGCGGCGTCCAAACCGGACAGTTGAAAAGATGACGCGCGAGCGGCGCGCACTCTCTTCTCTTCCCTCTTGCAACTCTCGGGCGCTCCTGAACTCGGCGCGCTCAAACGCGCGCAAGGCTGACCTGGAAGCCGGCCCGCTAGACTCTCACAACCAAACCAACCATCGGAGGGGGTCTAAGGCTGTGCCAAAGCCGTAACGGAGCCACGAATCCAACGGTTGCGGAGGAGAGCTTTCCCGGTGACGTCACGCGACAGCGAAGCAAGCCATCTCAAGTCTCCACACGAGAACGACCGAAGGAGCCCGAGCTGAACACGTGACGCCCGAAACAAAGAACTGAACTCACGCGGGAAAACGAAACCACTCCGAGCCTGCTTTTAAACCCATTCAAGCAAGTACAAACTGAATTTCTAATCCTGACTGAACTGGTTAAAATATGATCTGAATGCAGTAACAAAACATACGTATTTGTTCGTGATCTTTTGGCTGGCTGGTTAAGCTATGAAGTAGAAAGAATGGTATTCTTTCATCCACAGTTACCTCAAAACTCTCGTATGCCTATGTGTGTGTGTATGTCTATGTCTTATCAGTTAATCCATTTATGTTAGAATAGCAATATCACGAATAAATCGTTTTCCATTTTATAAACAAGTGTCTCTGGAATGTGATTTTAAGTATTTTTATCCTTACTTGCCCTAAAGATAACGCAGCCTAGCTCAAACTTAACGAAATTATCAATCTCGCTTTATCTACCGGGCCACGGAATGGAAGCGAGATTGTAATTGAGAGTAACAGAATGTACCTTTTAGTGATTGCTGGACAAGCACTTAATGAGGTGTAAACTGGGTTAAATATTAATATGACTTTAATCAAGCCATATTAAATATTTAATAACTAATTCGGAGCTGAAACAATAGCTCTATATTAAACTGGTATTTTACTACATAAATGGTGGAGGACAAAAGCGGGCATTAAAGATTTAGATCTGAAAATCAAACCAGAGACAACATACATATTTCTCACTTTTATCCGGAAAAGAATTGAGTAAATATAGAGAAACGAACGGTTATTGGTGATATTGCATGCTTGTTTGCGAAACACAGTGAGGTTGAATGAAGAGAGTGTAACTGTTAACTCGAGTTCGAGAAGAAATTAAACTGCAGTAAATAATTAATAAAAGTCGCTCTAAAGCGCATGAGAGGCGAACAAGCGTGTCCCTTGTTGCCCCTCTCTTAAGGCTTCGTGGTAATGCTTTGTTAGTGCGTGTTCCACTGCAAACCCAGCCACGTGACTCTCCCGCTGTAGAATATTAAAGTAGCTATTTAAGTAATTCTCAGCCAATTTTTGATTTCACGAGTGAAATTCAGACGCCGGCGCTCAAAGGAGTGGCCAGTCGTTTTTGAGAAAGGAGACATTTTGCAAATCGATTTAATTGTTTGTTTTGTTATATGTGCGGTCTAAACAGACAAATATTCACATAATAGCCGCTGAGGCTTTGTTGGGTTATAAGTAACCCGTAGATAAATGTATCTCGTCCTAAATGAGTGAGATTATATGTGCTATAGAAAATTCAAGTCTGAAGCGTGAAGCACATTTTCCTCCGACCAGTTTAACCACGTGGAGCTTAGCCACGTGTAAATAGTATTAGCGCTTAAGCTAACAAAGAAACTGTAGCATTGTAGCAAAAGCCATGCTGGTAGCATTACGCGATTAGCACATAGCATTTACAGCTTGAATGCAGTGTGTTTGGAAATGTGGTTCACAGCTAACACTAATTCCCTTCTCTCTCTTTCCCTCTCTCATTTAAAAGACTAACTATGTTTTGAGTTGGCTGTGTTAATGTTCATCAGTGTTAACAATTTCACAGGTTGGTTTAATATACTGTTGATTAGATGGTGAGTTTGATCTCATTCAATTATAATGGCTTTTATGATTTTAAGACACATCAATGGATAAGCGCTATTGTTAGGAATTTTTAATTGTTAGTTGAATGTCACAATTGATTACAAATTAATTTTGAATTAATTTCATTTAATAAAATTTTCAATTCCTGCTTCCAACAACAGCATCCATTTACGAACCATAAACGCGCTTATAATTTGACCACTACAATAAAACCTTAAGTTATCTAGAGGGCCAGAAATTTTTAATTTCATTTACAAGTAGGATACCGATTAATTATTATTATTATTATTTTTTTTTGGTGTTAAGGACAATGAGAGGAATGCTTAAGTTTGGAAATTATTTTAATTACTATTATGGGAATCCAAAACTAGTGATTTAGAAGCTGTAAATTAATTTAATAATTAATTATGAATTGAACATTCTAATTACATTTAATAATTAATTACACTTCCTGTCTACATTTTGCAACAATATTGGTTTGTCAACTCAATTGCAGATTGCATTTGTAAATTCTAATCCTAAGTGAATCCTATTAATTTTAATTATAACATCATAAATTTTAATTAGAAACCAAATTCTAATTTTTAATGCTAATTCCAAACTTAAATACAAGTCCGGCTCTATCTGTAGGCCACACTTCATTTCCTTAGGTGATCTGATTAACTCAAGTAAAATTTAATAATAATTTTATTAAAATAATTTTATTAAATTAAAATTAGTCCTTTTTACTTAGGCCTGAGAGTAGATAGTGCTCCCCCTAGTGCTGTGTTAGAGAAGTGACAGTGACACCATACAGGTCATTTCTCACCAATCTGGAGCATAAAACGTAACCTTAGCATAGCGACTCAACAGCACCACCTTGTGCCAACGTATTAGTTTTAAATCTTGGGAATAAATCTTAATTTCTCTTTTCTTTTCTCCCTGTTACTAACTTCTAATTTGACTTGTTTGCTTAAAGCTAGCCAAGGGAAGATCACGAATAGAGCGAAATGTCACAATTGAACACATGTATGAAACTTGAGAACCACATTCAAACTGTTTATCATTTACCCTCTATTGTGAAATCCTATTCCCCAGGTTAAAGCAGGCGCAATGAGAAGATAGACAAAAGTTTTAACACGCGTGACACACGCTGACCAGCGCTATGTGTAAAATCCTGCCATTCAGGGACAAGTACTGTCATTGCTGTTGTTTTCCTCCATCAAGGAGAAAATTGGAATAGCAATACCAGTCTTGTTACAAAAGAGAAAACTCTACAATCCTCTGATTAGAAGCGTCCTTCTAAATCAGACTTAACAAAGCGAAGAGAGAATCTGCTATTAAAAGAGAGATCGGTCTAGTGTTATTGTCCCTGTGTACTCATTCTGTTAGTGTGCTTTTCTTTCTGTTTCCCAACAGTGCTGCCTCACGCACGCAATTTCTACGCAGAAGCTGCAAATTACACGCACCCCATCACAGAGGACCACAGAAACAGAATCACACTCAACACTAGCATACACTACACTGTGCACATTCACACCCCTGTTGTTTTGTTTGTGTTTTTGTTTTGCTTTGTTTCCCATCCAAGGTCTGTGTCAGTTCGGTCCAAGATCCCATCACCGCCAGAACATGTATCACCAGCCAGAACATGTCGGTCACTGGGAAGGACTGGAAATGTGGCTAAGTGCTACAACAAACAGCATCCTCCCTAAAGCTGCTGAAGCACTCCAACATCAGACACAGGACCAACTAGATGACAACATCACAAGCATCATGAGACAAGACCCAAGTCAAAACTACAATCACAAAGAATTAGCCAAGATCACCTCAAGCTTAAGTCACACACTCCGCCACCCTCAAACTGAGCGACAAGTCGCCGCTGGCGCCAGCAGGAGCTGACAAGCGCAGCGACGCATAGAGCAGCTGGAACGTGAAGCTCAGGTACGACGGGAAGGGACCGATGAGGTGGAGCAAGGCGCCGATGAGGAAATCAACAGGCTAAAAGAAACTCTAGAAGCTACCAGACACGAAACGCAGCAACTCAAAGAGGACCTCGCTGATTGTGCAGACAAGCTACCGTATGCAGAGAAGCTACTAGAGAAGGCAAAGACTGACTTCAGGGACAAAAACAGCAGAATCAAGGCCCTCGAAGCTCATTTGGCTGAATCAAGAAACGAGATCAGCCGCCTAACACAACAGCTCGACTACGTCACAGAGGAGTCTGAAAGTTTCCAAGAGGAACTCAAGCACGCTTACGAACTACGCCAGGAGCCGTCAAGGACAGGACGTGCACCAACCGCACCCCTGCCAAGCAGGACCAAGTCACCTGTGCCTGGACTGACACGTGAACATAAGACAGAGGGGGTGATGTTAAAACAGTCACCAGCGCCGTCTGAAGAACTTTATATCACGACAGAACCAGAAGAATCTGCTGCAGCCAGCCGCAGATCGTCGCACAGCTTGGACCTAAAAGACCTTGACAAGCTCGCCCGAAACGTTGGCAAATTCAACCCCAGCGTGCCAAACAGCCAAACGGTCCAAGCGTATCTGCAAGATATTGATTTCCATCTGGAAATGCGACCTAACGTTACGGACAAAGATAAACTCTATTTACTCGACGACATCCAGCCCTGAAGTACGCAGCTTCCTGGACCGGCAGCCTGTTAACACAAAGACTGATTACCAACGGCTGCGAAAAGCCCTTATTAAAGAGTTCGCCGACCCTGAGTCCGATCAAGGCTTAGTGGCTGCCCTGGAGACGAGACAAGGACGTCACGACACTCCTCAAGCTTACTATAGTCGACTCAGACAAGCATATTTTGGAACTCGCAATGATTCTGACATGGAAGATGAACTGAACTTTAAAACTCTCTTCCTCAGGAATCTTCATCCTGGCATAAGCCACCATCTTGGCGTTCTCGCATGTCCACGAACGATGAACACTCAGCAGTTGCGAGACTTGGTGCAAAAGGCCTACTACAAACAAAAGATGGCCTCAGAAAAGAGCGCAAAACCCCAGCAGTTCTTGATTTCAACACGCAACACCATGAACTGGCTCTAGAGGGCACCCAACGCCAAGACAGCGCTAAGCCACCACACAGAGAATGGAATGCACCCCGTCCAACAGAGAACGAGACTCACACGCTGACACCCGACCTGAACAGAGGTATGACCGATGGGATGGACCGCGTGGGCGCCAACGCTCACCTGGACGACACTGGGAGAAGTGGTCTCATGAGAATCAGTGGGAAAAGGAAGATGAACCAGAGTCAGCCTGACTAGCTGTCAGGCGGCAGTGACAAGCTGAACAAATCAGCCCCAGAAAAAACACCGCTTCTCCTTGCTCTCAGAGAACAGTAAACACCCTAACTTCAGATGGACATGAAACCCCACCTGAAAACCCAGCAACAGAGTTAAACACTAACTCAACACCCAATACTCCAAATCACAGCAGCGTCCAACAAACACCTGCTGATGAAACTCCAAGTTCCTGAAAGTGCTGTCTCAGTCACCTGCCATTCCTCCGGAGAACACCAGATCAGGTCTGACATCCTAAACGTTTCCTCCCAAACTCCAGCCCCTCAAATGACCAAAACGATGCCCTCACCATAGCAGGTGCATCACATGAAGAGTCCTGGACCTTTCATGCCCTCCCACCCAACCCTACAGTGGCAGCAGTAACCCGCCGCCAGCACGCCACTGGCGAGCACACCCCTGCCCTCCTGCATTCAATACCACCTCAGTTCGCGCTGACGATCTCCTCACCCTCACATGCGGATTCGTCACGAACCATGACAGCTCACATGTCAAAACCATGATAACACATCCTCCGAGCTCGCAAGCTCCACTCTGTCGACTACATGCTGCATCTGCAAGACGGTGTCCACACGTATGTCCCTGAGCCACTCACTGCGCCACAGCTCGTAGTTCCTCACGGCCAGAGGGGAGTACATGGACACACGCACACGATGCACCATGATGGGTTGCCAGTGCCAACCGGCAAATCCAAACCACCGACAGGAAAAGGGGAGGATCCGACCCACTGACACAGACCGACAACCATATGCACCACACAAGCATAATTATTGTCATTTTAGGAAAACATATAGCAACCATGCTTAGACACAACCCATATTCTCTCCTCCGCACTGCTAGGACCAATCTAGTAGAGAGGAGTTACTCTCAATTTTTTTTTTCCATTATTATATAATTTTGTATTAATTTTAAAAAAATTTTTTTTTTTTTTTAATTTTATTTTTAGTTTAAAACTATTTTTTTTTTATTTTTTTTTTTATTTACTTTATCGTTTGGGTTCTTTATCGCGTGTCTCACTTTGTGTTTCCTTTCCTCTCTTTCACTTTGAACCCCTTAACCAAACCTTGAATCCAGGTCCTGAAATTGAGATCGACTTCCGTCAGTAAAGTCGTTGTAATTCGCTGTGAGAACCGCTGTCGACCGATCGAGGCCACCGCCAAAATCATGAGCGACATGATACACGATGTAAGTTCCTCGATTGACAACGTAGCCATGAATAGGATTCCGTGCTACACGATACCTCTTAGCCTTGTTCAAAGCGTTGTAACCCGGCCACTGCGGGCCCCGCTAGTCTCATCAAACCCATCTCGCCCCTTTCCGGTGGCGCTATTCCCATATACGCAAACCCGGAAACAGGTGATTTAGTGGCCTTTTCAGTTTGCCCATTATCGACGTTAATAATGTTTACCGGCTCAAAGACGCGTTGTGAATGCGGGATTACGGCAAGGAAAACCTATGTAAAAATCCAAACTCCTAAAGTCGCTGCGTATTACGAGAACAACGAACGGTTGTATCTGGCCCCAAACTCAAAGATGGGCACGCTCACTTAGGACATTCACTTCCCCTACCCGAGTAAACTCTGCGTCGATAATACCAAGGGCATCTGCGGTTTAGAATCCATTAAACCCGACACTAGCTGCCCCGAAACAACACCACGTTCTCAAGTTGAGGTAACGCAAGCCGAAATCATCAGAAACCGTTGGCTGGTCAGTACCCCAGCACGACCAGCCACCCTCACATGCTAACACGACGCCACGCGCATTAATTTGCCCAAACAAATGTTATGGATCACTGTCCCGAAGGCGTGATCCTCCATATTGACGAGTTAGCATTGTATCACCTCACCGACGATGAATATCAGGTTGAAATCGAAATCTCTTAGTGAATTGACACCGCTGACAGCGCTAGAAGCTATCGCCGCCTTCCGCCCGCCGGGCGCACCAATTATTCGGTCCTGGTCTGCCGCTGACACGGCGCTTTGTATCTCTACTATCGTAGGATATGTTATGAATTTGACACTGGCCTTCCTCCTACACAAGCGAGTGAGCGTCGTCAAGAGTCTCTCAACAAATGCACGTCAGGCGTCCCTCGCCTTTTCGGCGTGGTAATCCCGACCGAGACCCGAACCCGAGAATTTGAACAACCTGACTGAGATCATGCCTATACCGCCTCGTCGAGCCCCTGACAATTAAAAGTCAAAATGACCCAATTGTCAATAAGGATGAACAATGCATCCCTATGTCTTCTCAAGTTTCTAACCTGTTCCTTCCCAAATTACCCTGCAGGAGGTTTTAGTCAGTGATAGGAATGATGTTTGTGTCTTGTATGTGCCTGTTCTCACTGCTTCTTGTTCCAGTGCCTGACGATGTTCCATCGGGAACATCACCAAGCAAGAGGGGGAATGTGTAGAGAAATGCGATGGAAAAACAGCACATCGTTGGGGAATTTGGTTACTTTCAGAAAGGGAAAGGTCATCTGACCCCCATCACTAACTCTTCCACGGCGACTCAGTGTCTGCATACTTTAAGACACCCCCCTCATCCAGCACAAGACCGCTACCTTTTCATCAAGACAGACAAAAGGAATGCGATCCACATATAGGATTACTGACATTTATTCCACTCACGATTATTAAAACTATCTACCCAAGAAATATATGGATATTAATATGTACTCTTTCCCTCATAGGCTTGATGTGATGATTTTGAATATGAATTACATAAGAAATGTGGGATGACTTTCCTTTGTGCCTTCAACTGCATAAACTGTAGTGTGTAGGTTGTGCCCAATTGCAATGTTTAGTCTCTAAAAGAAGCTAGTGTCGTAAGTCAGAAATGTGTGGATGACCGTTAAGCTTTGGCATCCTAATGTATGTTTACAACAGACATAAAAGATCTGTACGTTATCTTTCACGTTGAATTAAATATCAGATGACGAGTGGGCATGGCCCCAGAAAACCATGGACATGGGTGGAGCTCCCCATACGGACAATCTGATTCGATCAGCCGGTGGGCGGCGTCCAAACCGGACAGTTGAAAAGATGACGCGCGAGCGGCGCGCTCTCTCTTCTCTTCCCTCTTGCAACTCTCGGGCGCTCCTGAACTCGGCGCGCTCAAACGCGCGCAAGGCTGACCTGGAAGCCGGCCCGCTAGACTCTCACAACCAAACCAACCATCGGAGGGGGTCTAAGGCTGTGCCAAAGCCGTAACGGAGCCACGAATCCAACGGTTGCGGAGGAGAGCTTTCCCGGTGACGTCACGCGACAGCGAAGCAAGCCATCTCAAGTCTCCACACGAGAACGACCGAAGGAGCCCGAGCTGAACACGTGACGCCCGAAACAAAGAACTGAACTCACGCGGGAAAACGAAACCACTCCGAGCCTGCTTTTAAACCCATTCAAGCAAGTACAAACTGAATTTCTAATCCTGACTGAACTGGTTAAAATATGATCTGAATGCAGTAACAAAACATACGTATTTGTTCGTGATCTTTTGGCTGGCTGGTTAAGCTATGAAGTAGAAAGAATGGTATTCTTTCATCCACAGTTACCTCAAAACTCTCGTATGCCTATGTGTGTGTGTATGTCTATGTCTTATCAGTTAATCCATTTATGTTAGAATAGCAATATCACGAATAAATCGTTTTCCATTTTATAAACAAGTGTCTCTGGAATGTGATTTTAAGTATTTTTATCCTTACTTGCCCTAAAGATAACGCAGCCTAGCTCAAACTTAACGAAATTATCAATCTCGTTTATCTACCGGGGCCACGGAATGGAAGCGAGATTGTAATTGAGAGTAACAGAATGTACCTTTTAGTGATTGCTGGACAAGCACTTAATGAGGTGTAAACTGTAGGTTAAATATTAATATGACTTTAATCAAGCCATATTAAATATTTAATAACTAATTCCCGGAGCTGAAACAATAGCTCTATATTAAACTGGTATTTTTACTACAGTGTGTTAAAATAAATAATTCACGATCAGATTTACGAAACAATGAAATGTATCTATGAATCTATTATACTAGATTACAATATATATATTGCATTAGCTGTTGTTAACTAATGTTAACAAAATAAACTTTATTTTAAATGTATATTTTAAACCCTAAATTTCTCTTGTAATTTCTCCACAAACGTTTACAGTTGGAAGCTATCCTAAGCTAGACTGTTTTGGGTTGAAGTATTCTCCATTTAATGGATCACATAAAGACAAAGTTTAAACAGAAAACAAACAAACAAACAAGATGTTGTCCTCTTCCCTTTACAACTGCTAAGTCAAGCACAACTTGAATGTGATTGTTGTTGTCACTTAGGCTAATACTTAACAAAAGCATGCACTGTGTTTTGTTTGGAGATTTGAATTGTGAAGAGACTTGGAAGAGGTCTCAGTTGTCTACATGCTCAACCCTCTATTCTCACCACTGTTGTTTTGGATGAGGAGGTTTATTATTATGCCCAGTGGAGAAATGCCTTTCCTCTAATGCCACTTTAATCTTTTCTCTGGTGGCAGTGAGAGTTACTCATTTCCATTCAGAGTGGAACACTCCATCTGACCTGTGCTCAAGGAGAAATCGCTGAAAACCTTGCTTTTGAAGGCCTCGCTATTGGCAGGTGTTTATGTGTGTGTGGTGAAGGAGAGAAAGACAGATGTGCAGGCAACTGGACAGAAAAATAAAAAAGCACAGAATACTGTCAATCCAAGACTGTAGATGTTTGCTTGAAGCAAAAAGGGCTAAAATTCTAAAAATTTTTTAGATATATAGCAACAAATAAGATTGTCTAGCATCTTTTATTTGAGACCAAATGCATAAATGCACACAGTCAATAAGGAAATAAGTCAATGATTCACTCATAAAACAATTCTGAATTTGGAATAGCATACTACTCTTACTATTTCTGCAATATAAACACATGGCAAAAATAGCAGCACTGTGTGTACACCAGCTGCTCTCCATCAAAAGCAAATGAAAATAGGCAAATTATAGTCAGTGATTCTGTCTACACTGGATGCGCCACGACAAGATTCAGACAGTAAATTGATGCTCCATTCTATTTCTGACATCCTCCACGTGGTTGCACTACTTCCAACAGCAGGACTAATGGATGTGGAATGTTCGCTTTGACACATCCAGTGTAGACAGTCTATAAATTCTGTTGACAGACAAGCTGCGTGTATGCTGTTTCACTAAATCAGTCGAGTGAATGATTCAGTGACTCACTCTTAAAAAGTGACTTGTTTTGTTCCTGAATGAATCTGTTTATTACAAAACAAATCAGTTGAATTTATGACTAACTCATAAAGACACTTGTCAAATGTTGCCACCTATTGGTGGAACAGTGGAACTTGCTAAAATAGTCTGTAAAACTAAAACTAATGCACACATTGAAAGTATGTCTAGAATATGCAAACACATATGCCAGTGCTCAGCCAATCACATTTAAATTCTGGAGTGTGTGGACAAGTGTGACAATGACCAGGCTTGAGGCATTGTTTTGAAACAAAGCATAGAGTATGTTACTGTTATTGAACATTGTTAAAGGGGTAATTCACCAAATAATGAAAATTATGTCATCATTTACTCACCCTCAAGTAGTTCCAAGGCTGTATGAATGTCTTTGATCTGCTGAACACAAAGGCAGATATTCTGAAGAATGTGGGAAACAGAGCAGTTCTTGGACACAATTGACTTCCATAGTATTTTTTTTTCTACTATGGAAGTCAATGGTGCCCCAAAACAGCCTGGTTACAAACTTTCTTCAACATATCTTCCTTTGTGTTTGGCAAAACAAAGTCATCTATACAGGTTTGGAACTAATTGAGGGTGAGTAAATGATGACTTGAAATTAATTTTATTTTTGGGTGAACTATCCCTTTAAGACAAGTATAGAGGAAAATACAAAACATTAAAAACAAACAAACAAACAAACAAACCATAGTATCATTGAGCAGGTGTAATGTGCTGAAAATAAAGTAAAAATATTGTTATATGTAAATACTTGATAATACTGGGGGACCCCCCCCCAAAAAAAAATAATAATATATATAACTCTTTGGGTATTGCACATATTATCTGTTATTTGTAAGTACCTGGAGCTATAATACACATCTATATTCAAATGTTTCCTCTGAAAATAAGCTGATAAAGTAATTGGGCGTGAATGCAGCACCATGAACAAGATCAACACTTGCCACTGCTGCAGTCTAAAAGTCTGTTTATGGAAGAGTGAAACTGAAAGTATGTAAATTTAATCATAGCATTTCATATAATGTGATGCTTGAGGCACTGTAGTAATTTCTGCTTAGAATAGCAGTTGTACTGACAGCGAGAGGCACTGATTAAACCCCATTAAAGGAGTTTAAGAATATCTTGATAGTAAACTGCTCACATGACATTGATTTCATCAAGAGATTCGCCCATTAAGACTTCAAATAGGGCCTGGAAAATGGCATCTCTTTTTTCATAAGTGTGAGATCAGTGCAGAGCGGAGGGTTTGACTTTAATCTGTTTAGCAGAGGTGCTCTGATTTCATAATGATTAAACCTGTGCCAGATGACCCTACTTCTCTGTTCTGTGACCAGTGTTGCTTTATAGCTGTTACTTCGTGTATAAATCCTGCAAAGACGTGCCTCTGGGGGACTACCCACTGTGCCCATAGCCTCTGCACATTTCTTTTTCTCTCATTTGGGCTAATAATTCATCAAAGTACCTGCAGAGTCAGCTCAGAATGTATGCGTTTAGCTGTTTAATTATGTAGTTTTCCTATACACATAATGCACAGTATATGTCCATTATATGATTAAATGAGTCCCACCCATACTCACCCTCTTCTCTTCTTACCTCCTTTACTCAGCCGCTAAAGTAATGGTAGTCTGGGTAACGTATACGGTCAGTATAGCCATTTTTTTTTAGAAATAATGCATGGTAAAATGCTCATTAAGTTAATTCAGTCAAAACAGGATTCCTTGTTACTCCTGATAGGCTACAGATAGTCTTCTTGTCTATCAAGCACTGAATTTGTACCGCATGTGACTCACCTTTTGTCTGGATCTACATGGCCATACACGAAGGCTTTGACAGATGAGGTAATCTGAGCAAGTTGTGTTGAGAGATCCATCAGGAAACAGACAGGCCCATATAAACTATGCAAAATCTAGGACCTTGTTGTCACCCATCGGTAGGCTTCTGGATCTATAGTGGTACCCCAAGGGGCAATAAGTCGTATACATATGCAAAGAGACAAACACAGTTTGCCTCTCCCTAATGTCTCAGGAACATCCAATGACCCTATTCCATATCTACTGTCACACTATCCTCCCCAAGCTGCCGACAATTGTAATTCATTGGTTGTCTTGGACAAATTGATTATTAATATTAATATTGAAATAAATATTAAACACACACATAATTTATATTTATTAGTACTTTTAAAATAACTGATTCATTTATGTGGTAAAAGATAGAAAAAAGGAGCTAATAATATTGGTAATTGAGTAATTAAGCATATATACGTTTTAATGAAATACAGCTGTTTCATTATTTTTTTATAAAAATCGTTTTTTTTTGGTACATGGGCCTTTACTATTATTCTGTTATTTTCTGTATAATAAATCTACAAATATAGAGTAATATTTGTATGTCTGCTTAATTACTCAATTTCTAATATTATTAGCTAATTTTATTAGCTAATTGGCTCTATCTTTTACCACCTAAATGAATCAGTCATTTTAAAAGTACTAATACATATAAATTATGTGGGTGTTTAATATTTATTTAAATATTTATATTAATAATAAAATTTCCAAGACAAACAATGAATTACAATTGACGACGACTTGGGGAGGATAGTGTGACAGGAGATAAACTGCTATAAAAAAATATAGTATCACTAACTATTGGTTAAATAGTTTAATCTAATACTGATAAAAAAACCTGAATGCAATTGTAAGTCGCTTCGGATACAAGCGTCTGCTAAATGCATAAATGTAAATGTAAATGTAACTAAATAAATGTGACAATGCTTTGCAGGAGCAATATAAAATACATAGTTATCTAAAAACTGTCAAGCTCCAAAAACACATAAAGTATTAAACCGAAAGAAGTCAATTCATGTGATTCATGTGCATTATTCCAAGTCTTCTGAATTCCTTTAACGTGAACAAGATTTGAAAACATGGGAACTTTTTGGTGCTTCAAACTTTGAGATCAGTAATCAGTGAGTGTCATATTCAGTGAATGGCAGATTCATCTGGTGTTGTACAATAGCTGTTATGATTTTCTATTGCAATAATGGAGTTAAATCATCCAACTATCCTTTTTAATTGCTTTAAGATTATGTCACACACCTCTGAATATTTGTCACACTTGCTGACTCCAGGTTCCTCCTAAAGTTACTTACAGATTTACATCTACCAACTGCTTTGTTTTTCTGTAGAAAGCTATTGACTTTTTTGTTTTGATTTCAATTAATAAACTGTGATTGGCCTGTGGTTTTATAAAGGCTCTCCTATTTTACTCCTCTGTTTACCTTGGGGAGCCAGATAACATTTTCCATGTGAAGCATAAAGTAGTCTGATAAATGAATTTTTTTCTTTAAAACATCAAATCTCAAAGCCTTAATATAACTTAATAGCACCTTAAACATGACCAAATTCATTTTGCTCAAGGGATCCGTTTTGCTCTATATCGATTGGTAAATGCGTAGGATCTCAGGCCTGACTGACATGGGCTGAGAGCAGTGAGAGCTCTACTGAGAAAAAGTAGAACTGCATCTTTCTTTGACGTTTGGAGTCTATATGTGGTCAAGCCAAATACCTTTTACTGTGATTACAAACAGCAGAAGTGAGGTGCAGCTATCAAATGCGTTTATGATATTCATAAGTCACTCCATTATCGTAAGTAGACTACAGATGTGCTTGGGTTTTGAGTAGTTTATTCAGCTGAGGTCAATAAACCATAGGGACAGCAATTACACACACACACACACACACACACACACACACACACACACACACACACACACACACACACACACACACACACACAAAGCTTTTGACTTTTTAACTTATTTTGCACTAACATTTATATTGCTTTAGGCAACAGTATGTTGAAAACTAGGGTATCAAAACAATGCAGCACCTGTGCAAAAATATAAAAAAACTACCGAATAAAATGATCCAACAGGCTGAACTCGGCATTTGGGTTAAAAATATAATTAGAGTGTACAATTTCTACCCTATTGCAGAATTAATAACCCAGTGATTTTGGGTTAGACTGAACTATGGCATTTCCAGTGAGTATATGATGGCCGACAATTATTTAAGCTAATGATAAGCAATTGGGAAACTGAAAAGAGCCAGTGTAGCTACAGTACAGAACTATTTAAAGGCTTATGCAATTCTGCTCACTGCTTTCACATTCATTAATATAGAACACCTTCTCCCACCTTAAACACACGTTTATGACAGAGCAGATCAGAGCAGTGGGGAGTGTTTTCCCCCAGACCAGTAAAGCAGGAGAGACCGCCAATACGCACAGCTTCTCTGTAAATTCCCCACAGAAGCCAGAGGGGCCCTGGGGAGAATGAGTCAGGATCTTGCCTGCCTCCAAAACCTGGGAACAGCTGGGGTTGCCATCTGCCTCCTCTTCATGGTGGATACCTGCAAGTCGATTGTTGCCTTTTTCTATTTATGAGGAGGTGAGAGGGAAAAGCTTGGTACTTACATAACTGCAGTACCCAGAACGACCTCAACAGATCTCTAAACAACTTTATATTAGTCTAAGGAAAGGCACCAAATGAATAGCCCACAGGTCTCCAACAAGAATCCACAAAGAAAACTACACAGTAAACAAAGACTGTAAAAAAAGACTGCAAATACAGACATAAACGAAACAAAAATTGTAATGTAAAGTAAAGAAATCCGTCCATCCATCCATCCATCCATCCATCCATCCATCCATCCATCCATCCATCCATCCATCCATCCATCCATCCATTCATCCAAAAACCCAAAACTCATTATGCTTGTCTTTCATTTAATTCTAATTAAAATTAGTAATTAAATTGGAATTTAAAATAAATTATTTACATATATTAACATTTCAATATTTACATTTGTAATGAAGGAACTAAGTTCTGAAATATGTATGACCCTGACTAGTAGACAGACAGACAGACAGACAGACAGATAGACAGATAGATAGATAGATAGATAGATAGATAGATAGATAGATAGATAGATAGATAGATAGATAGATAGATAGATAGATAGATAGATAGATAGTAAACTTCCAAAACATGTAAATGCATTCCAAAATATGTCCTCGGGTACATTTCAGATAATGAAATCAGCTACCAATTAACAGTCACTCGCTCAGGCACTGGCAGATGATTTCTGCATTTTGATGACCGAGTCTTTACTAAATATATAAATAATCAACACCTGTTCTTTTGAGATGATTTACCAAATGCGTAATCGCCATTCATCAAAAGTCGCTGTGTCATTACTTATCCAAATGAGATGGTGTTAATTACAATAAATTACAGATGTGTTTGATGCATTAGTGAAGCTTCAATGAACACAGAGTGCCAGGTTGGTGCCTAATGGCTGTTGGTCAATGGAATGTGTGTGTTGGTGCCTGCCTGTTGGTGTGTGTGGATTTAGAAAGAGAGAGAAAGCACCTGTGCAACAAGAGACTTCTTTTCGGGACAAAGCACATACCCTTCTTTCCAAGTGCCTTGGATTCTACAAAACGAAACAAGCACTATTTTTTTTCCACCAAGGCCTTTAGGGTGAAATGAGTTGATCATCACTTTCAGAATGAATGAACCATTTGAAATGCTGAGGCGTCTGGCATGAAAAGAGAGGTCAAAAGCTCTTCAGCATATAAAGTACGAGCAGCAAAGACTTCTGAGGTGCGGGTGCAGACCGAGTCCACAGTGGCTCTCGAAGACGCCCCGGCTTTTAACGCTGCCATATGAGCTGGTACTGGAGCATGGTATCCAGCTTTGAAGTAGTCTCCTGATCTCACTCCGCCACTGAGAGGAAATTGAAGTCAAGGGTTCACAGCACCTAATGCTGCAAAAAATGATCTCACAGGACAAAGGAAGAGAAGGGTAGTCGGAGAATTAACCTGGACACTTCCTCGTAAAATAAAGCAGTGATGAAAACCGCACTCGAGGATGGTGTGAAACTGAGGTTCACTCTCTCATAAACAAGTGGTATGAAGAGGCTTTGGCTGAAATCACTAAAATTGATTTACAGAGGCTCTTGTGCGGTGCCCCTTTGCTCAATCAAGAACACCATATAATGACAACATATATTCCCTCATCACAACACAAAGGCATCACACCGACACATGTAGTCGATTTCAAGGTTTCAGACTAATTCATGTACATCATGTGTCACGGGATGACTATTTAAATGTCACTCTGCTCGTGTTCGCATTAAGCCTCCGAAGCCCGACAGGGAGCCCAGGTAATGTGCTTAAATATTTAGGCTTTATTGTTAGAGACAGAAATAGATGAGAAGTGACTAGACTTGCCTGTCATTAGTGATCAGACTGCCTTAATGAGACAGACACTGACACCTCCAGAGTCAAATATTCAAATTCCTCCCGCTGAGGAATTGCCTGAAAGGGCTGATGACTGCCTCGGAGCAAGCCCACACCAATCTCATTTTGTCTATTAAGTATGCCAAAACTCTTCAAAAAATGGCCTTTGAACCTGGAAATGTGCCAGCAGCTGTCTGTAAACCTCGATCTTAGGGGGTTGTGTGAATTACCAAACAGCTAATGCAGCAGGCCTGGAGATTATCGAGGCCTCTTTTGGTGATGTCAGCAAAACTGGCATCATAGGAGACCAGTCATTTGGGGCATGAGTCATTTCGCCTCGCGTAGAGACATGTGCTCATTTAAGATCATCTACCCTGTACTGTCTTGGTCAACCACTCTCTCTGAAGGTCACAATTCTAGCAAAGCAATTCAGTCCATAATAAGCTGTAGTGAGACTTTAGCAATCTCAAATTAGTTTACAAAAAACAACAACAAAATTTTGCCAAAGTGGTTTGTACCCCAAAATAAAAATATACGAGAGTAAAGAAAGCTATATGGGCCCTTTTGTTATGACTGGCTAACTCACTGATGTCAGCCACTTGAATTCCTCACTGTGTTTATTGGCTAAATCCGTGCTTTCCCGAGCTCCAATTTGCCCAACTAGGGAAAATCCATTTCAAGCCTTTACAGAGAAATTGACTCTTTACTATCCACCACCAGTACTATGGCATTTCATCTCAAGACCTCCACGTAGTATTATCTGTGTCATGGTAGAAAACATAAATAAACAAACAAATGGGGGAAAAAAAACTCCTAAAACTAAAACAAAGATCTCAACTTTTTCTGCCGAAGCCATGCCGATGCTGTGGTAAAACACTCATTAACTCAGAACTGATGGCTGACCTCATCCCATACACTATTAATAGCACACAATCATTATGAGTGGATCATGAGCTGCGCTGGGGCATCTGCTTGCTGAAACAAGCTATCAGGAGACTGTATGTGAACGATGAATGTGAAATAGTGGGCAGATGCATAAAAAGGTAGATATTTGTTTACCTCCTCACCTTTCTTTCAGCTCATCTGTTTGGGGCACTTTGGTTTCCAAGGCAACAGGCCGCATGCAAACTCTCTGACAGGTGAGTGCTCCTGGACATCAGCCGATCTCCCTTGGGTGCATCTGTCAGAGCGAGAGCGTAGACCAAAGCAGAAATTCTCCAGCACATCACCCACCCAAATAAAGCCCCGATTTCAACGCAGACCCATCACAAAGAAGATGTCAACTAGAAACAATGGAGGAAAAACTCACTGAAAGGAGACAATAACAATTGGAGTGCCTTATTTCCTCTATACATGTCAATTTGCAAGTATCGTACAGCTGAGAAAAGACTTGAGTAAAACATTCAGCTCGAAACACTCATTTTACTCTAGGAGAGCATTTCTGGTAGTTTGTTTCACAGTGGTAGTCTGCCCGAACGGACACAGCACTTAGACAGCAGGCAGTCCGATGTGACACTAAGAGGGTTTGTGATATGCCAAGAGCGCAGGCAGAATGGAAGTGACCAGGGGCTGTGATTGTTTTTTCCTGCCATTTAATCTCCTCTCAAAGATGGTTCATTAGTCTGGAGGATAGCAAACTGCACAAAGATAAAACCTGATCTGTGAGTCAGGGACACTCCACAAATCCATTTCCATTCATCTCTATGCCCAGCGGCTACTATACCATCAAAAGCACCGCTCTGTTTCTTGCTCAAATGAAATGAAAAGAGCAGCTCATACATTTTTTTCTACACTCCTCCTTCTTCTTCATCTCATACTCAATTTGAGTGATCATTTTGCATTTTGAGGTGATAGAAACCTTTTGGTTTTCCATCTATGAGACCATTTTTTTCCACCCTGAATGACAGTGACAGGGTATCCATACAAATTCACTCCTTCAGGAGAGAGAGCCTCAAGTGGGCAAGTACCACCAATCATTTGTGACCTTGATGTAGTGGTTGTGACTTTCCACTTGAGAAAATAGTTCATTGAATATTAGCATATTAGCAAACTAACATCAGATCATTTGCTGCTAATGGTAATATTCCACGAGATGATGTACTAATGAAAATCTGCTAAAAGCACCAAGATGACCACATGTTTTGAGTATATGCTTGGCGAGTTAAGGAATGCTAATAAATTGTCACGGGGTCTCGTCATGTCTGAGCCTGAACATGGTGTGACTTTCCGAATTATCAGTTGTCATTAAGGGGGACATGGCCTGGGGCAGATGGGCAGAGGTGCCCATTTTAGGAGATGTGGGAGTGTGTTGAAAGGAGCAGATTGTGTTCTTGGAGAACCTATTAAAGCTGACAGGGACGAGGTGGAGTCGTCGGATCTCGGCCTGATTACACCCCTCTCCTCGGCTCCCCTATTGACTGTGGTTAGGATGTAGCTTTCCATTTCCTGCAGAAATAAATTAAAAGTCAAAAGTAATTTGGCTGATGTGGGATGCAGGTGGATTTTTTTACTCCCCTCTTTGCCTCCAACTTTCTGAATAAAATTCTCATCTTGCCTGGAAATCAATTGAAGACCCTCTTTGATGAGGGAGGGCTTATTTTCTGCCAGTGACAGTTTTGTGGCAGGGAAAAGGCAGGGATTTGATTAAAGTGGAGATACCGCGAGATTGAGGTCTTGTTCCAGCCAGAAGAAGGATAAAGGCCTTTAATTGTGTCTCCTACACCATAAAGAGGAGGACGTTGCATTACAGCTTCACCTCTTTCAGCACCTATAAATCACCATTAATCAATATACCAACCAATCGATCAATCAGTGAGCAGATTGTATGTTCTTAACTATACTTTGTCCCCTCCCTGTAGTCTACCTGCAATTATTACTAATTGAGAGGTCGCAGTAAATGAATAGAAATATAAATTTACGACTAGGGGTGTGCAGCGAAGCCAAAATCGGTATCCGTATCAATCTCAAAATTATTTGGAAATGGGCAGGGCTTGATAAACTGAAAACAGTTATGTCTGTAGTTTTACAGTGTTTTTATCACTGAACAAATATGCCTTGAATAACTACTAAAATCTATTTTTTCACAATGATTATAACATTTATTTAAAGATCTTATAACTGTCGGGCCGACAACTTTGTATAGATGGACAGTGTTTTGTGGTGTAATGCAGTTGTGCTTCCAGGGACATTTTGCGATTTAAAAAGATCTAATTAAAACAATTTTAATGAATGCTAATAAAAGTAAATTAAGAGGAATATATATGTATGGAATAATTGACGACGGGCCATTGAATTATTAGAAAAATAATGCACACCCGAGGTGGTGAAGAAGTCACGAAGCAAAGCGGAGTTAAATTATTTAAAAATATACATTTTTATTATTTGTGGTGATGTTTGGTGATTCATTTTTGGCTCAAAGTCTGCATTTAAAGTCACACCAGAAATGTACAGTTGGGTTTAGGACTTGGCTTTCTGCTGACCAGTCAAGTTTTTCCACACTGACTGAATCATAATTTATACTTGCCTTATACACAGAGGCACTTTCATGTGATTAGAATAGAAAAGGGTCCTGTCCAAACTGTTGCTATAAAATTAGAAGCACACAATTCCCTAGAATATCATTATATGCTTAAACATTAAGATTTGTACTCGTGGAAATTACTAAAGTAGTCAAACCTTTCATTAGAAGGGGGTGACCCAATACTTGTGGCAATATAGTGTATATACTGTATGTTTTATAAATCAATACTGAAAATTCCCTCATATTAACACAACTCAATGGACTGTATTTTTTGGGTGTGTACCAACATTTCTAACTACAGCATCATGTTAGTTACAACACATGCAAAAATAAATCATTCATGCCATTACAAAGTTAGCTAAGTACAAAGGGTGCTTTGTGAGATATTTTACATTTAGCGACTTTTACTTTTCTCCAAAGCGACTTACAATTGGAGATGTAGGTGTTTATTATTGGGCTGCTGCATGATTTGCGAATGTGACCGGATGAGTTTTATTATGGTATTTAGATTCATTAGAATCAGTTTAAATTTTAATCTCTGCATATTTCAAATGGGAAGACACGCTCACTGGCGTTGAGTGGCATCTTATAATTTATCACACCTAGTGGCTCAATCACTGAGGTGGAGACCCAGTGGAGCCCAGTGGCTTTATAAGAAGCAAGTCTTAAGTGGGGCATGGTCATTCCGCTTTGTGTTCCTCTTTTGTGGGCCATAAAGGTCACAGGGTTTATATGTCCGGTCGCTTTCCCCTGGTGAGTCGCCTGATTTACTGCTTGCAGTCGCAGTTTCACATTTTTTAAATATGTGTTTGCTATTAGGGATGTGTGTGTCCGAAATAACGAGCGCAGGTAGCGTAAAGCTTACTGTTGCCTGAGAATGAGGTAAGAAATGTTTTATTTATTGCGGGTTTCCTTTCTTTTGAAGGGGGGTAAATTGTTTAAAGTGGATGTCTATTCGTGTTTTTATTTGTATTTTAGATGCGGCCTAAGAGCGCAAGCTGTTGTTTCATAACCCTTTATCTACAGCGGTTTCTTATACTGGTTTCTTTAACGGATGTTCATATGGCTGTTTTTGTATACGTTCAGAACCTACGGTTTCATTGCACTCTGCATGCAGCTGACTGTGTGGCCGTCACGGTGCTGGACCGCTGCTCTCCTGGAGTGTGAATGTTTGACAAGCTGTGATACTGAAGCTTAACAGAAGGGAAAAGTGTATTTGTTTTTTCTATAGTTTTTTTGGTGTGTCACTTGCTTTATTAATTTCTTATGCACTGATTTGCTGTGTGGTTTGTCCCTTCTGTTAAGGCTAGATTTATTACGGTCTCTTTGTAATTGTGGGTATTTAATTGGTAAACTGTTGATGAGAACATTCATTACAGTGTTTTAGGATTAATGATTTCTGTGAAAAATAAATGTTTTATTTTGGTAAGTCCTATCTTTTGCTCCTTTAGTAGAATCGAACCAGTGTTTCATTGAGTAGCACCTGAGGGTGCGTAGTATTTCCCTGGGTGCAAGTCCTAGGGTGGCGTAGTAGTCTCTACACGGTTTCTGTTGCGCGATGCCACGTTTGCCTACACACACATTCTCGATCTTTCTGATAGTTTGTATAAAATCAAGAAAAACAGTGGTGATATTTCTTAGTGGAGTGGCTGGTGGGTTCAGGTCCTACCAAATGGCGACGATGTGTTGCAAATTGTATTGCATTGCTATTTTTGTTGTGTTACATAACTTTTATGTTCCTAAACCTTTTTTTGTTTGTTTGTTTGTTAAGTGTTAGCCATATACACTCACCGGCCACTTTATTAGGTACACCTGTTCAATTGCTTGGTAACACAAATTGCTAATCAGTTAATAACATGGCAGCAACTCAATGCATTTAGACATCTAGATGTGGTGAAGACGACTTGCTGAAGCTCAAACTGAGCATCAGAATAGGTTAGAAAGGTGATTTAAGTTACTTTGAACGTGGAATAGTTGTTGGTTCCAGACGGGCTGATCTGAGTATTTAAAAAAAACTGCTGATCTACTGGGATTTTCACACAACCATCTCTAGGGTTTACAGATATGGTCCGAAAAAGAGAAAATATACAGTGAACAGCAGTTGTCTGGACGAAAATACCTTGATGATGTCAGAGGAGAATGGGCAGACTGGTTAGAGATGATAGAAAGGCAACAGTAACTCAAATAACCACTCGTTACAACCAAGGTATGCAGAATTCCATCTCTGAACGCACAACTTGTCGAACCCTGAATCAGATGGGCTACAGCAGCAGAAGACCACACCGGGTGCCGCTCCTGTCAGCTAAGAACAGGAAATGCAGGCTACATTTTGCACAGGCTCACCAAAATTGGAAAATCGAAGATTGAAAAAAAGTTGTCTGGTCTGATGAGTCTCGATTTCTGCTGCGGCATTCAGATGGTAGGGTCAGAATTTGGCGTAAAGAACATGAAAGCATGGATCCATCCTGCCTTGTCTAAACGGTTCAGGCTGGTGGTGGTGTAATGGTGAGGGGATATATTATTGGCACACTTTGGGGCCCTTAGTACCAATTGAGCATCGTTTAAATGCCACAGCCTACTTGAGTATTTTTGCTGACCATGTCCATCCCTTTATAACTACAGTTACCCATCTTCTGATGGCTACTTCCAGCAGGATAATGCACCATGTCACAAAGCTCAAATCATCTCAGACTGGTTTCTTGAACATGACAATGAGTTCACTTTACTCAAATGGCCTTCACAGTCACCAGATCTCAATCCAATAGAGCACCTTTGGGATGTGGTGGAACAGGAGAAATTTTCTCACCGGTTAATCGAAGTGTTGTCATACCGGTTATACCGGTATCACCGTGGTGGGGGGTCGTTTGAGTTTTCCCTCTTTCCCTCACTTTTCTTTGGTTTTAAATAGCCTGTAAGCACCATGGGTTTTACTTTGCATTCATATCAGCGACAATTTGGCGTCAAGCAGTTGATTGTTTTTAGTTATTTTTAGTTTTCCCACTTTCCCTAACTTTCCTTTGCTTAACAACAACAAAATACAACGTAGAACATCGAACTTTTATGAACAAAACTAATAAAAATACACCATGCTATATGCCTAATATAAAATATAAAATTACAAATAAGTGCATGAAGTTTAAATATACAAAACTAAAAATCAGTTAAGAATGAGGAACAAACAATTATGAAACGAAGAACATTTATTAGCACAAATTAATAAGAAAGTTTGCAGGGACAGCATACACTTTGATGTAAAATAACGGGGAAACATCACACTGTTTAAATAAAAATCAGCAAATACTGTGGAACCAAATAAATGAGAAACAAAGTTTTTTTTTTTTTTACATTATTAGATCAGGGGGTACCCAATAGATTGATATCGAAGGCAATGCTGGAAGATCGCGCTTTAGGTTTTCAACCAGGGGGGCGAGAGATACAACTACAATAGAATATATTGCCTAATACTATGACTCGCATGTTAAGTAATGTAAAAAATATATAGGCTATAAATAAATAACGTCTCAGGTTACGTATGTAACCATGGTTCCCCGAATGGGGAACGAGACACTGCGTCCCCTAGGGGTCGCTACGGGGAACGCCCTCAGCGTGACTCGGTCTGAAGATACATATGAAAAAACACCACCTGTTGGCCGGCGACAGCCCATGATGTCACTACCGGCGTGCCACAATATAAGTGCCGCCGGGAGAATACATCATCAGCTTCTTCGTCTGAAGCTTGCGTCCGAAGCATGGTCCAAAGCCTAGGGGACGCAGTGTCTCGTTCCCCATTCGGGGAACCATGGTTACATACGTAACCTGAGACGTTCCCCTCCATGGGAACTCGAACTGCGTCCCTAGGGGTCGCACGGGAACGTTATACCCACTTCACCATGCTGAGGGGAATGCAAGCCAATTTCGCAAAAGGCGAGCACTAAGCCAACTATACCCGGCAAGGAAGTTTCCCCGGGACGGCTGATGGCTGTCAGTGATATTATCCCTTCGCCAAAGGCCCGAGCTGCATACCCTAGTACTTACCTGTTAGGCGCCGGGATTACCGGGCCTAGGGTAGAGCTCAAGGTCTTGGAATCAGAAAAGATTCCTTCAAGGGGATATGGCCAGGCACCTGGCTCACTAGGTCCTGGCCGATCACTCAGGGGTTACCACTTGCTCTCCCAAGCTTACTGAGGGAACTGTCTCAACAGACCTCTTGTAGTGTACACCCCCTTTCCCTTTTTTTTGGACCCAACATATATGGGACAGGGGAGCGGGGCCCAAGGCACAACCGGGGCTTTAACCAGCTCAAAAAAGGGCACGAAGCAGTGCGCGTAACCCTACCCTTACGGGATTTTTAGAAAGAACGCAGAATCTTTAATGTGCGGATTTACCACTAAGTGGATTTTAGAAAAGTGCCCAAACTCTCGCGTGTGCACTTATTAGAACGTTCTATGCCCTGGAGCGGAGAACTACTCATTCCTCGGAGTGAGAGGGAACTCAGAGGCTCAGAAGGGAGCGGCACGCTCATAGATGACCCTCTGGTTGAGGGGAGCAATGCTGGCTCGACCAACAGGCGAGCGACCTATCACAGAGCTCTGGGGGGCGGAGAAAACTCGGACGCTCAGATGGGAGCGGCATGCTCATAGGTGACCCTCTGGTTGAGGGGAGCAGTGCTAGCTCTACCGACGGCGAGCTCTGGAGAGCGGAGAACTCATTCCTCGGAATGAGAGAAACTCAGCTACCAATGAGGAGCTCTAGAGCGGAGAACTCACTCCTCAGAGTGAGACCTATAACGAGCTCTGGAGAGTGGAGAACTCATTCCTCAGAATGAGAAGGCACTCCGCCGCTCAGAAAGGAGCGGCAAGCCCAACCATGATCTCTGGAGAGCGGGGAACTCATTCCTCAGAATGAGAGGGAACTCCCCGCTCAGCAGGGAGCGGCATGCTCATAGATAACCCTCTATAGTGAGGGGAGCAATGCTTGTTTCTTTTCTTTTTTTCTTTTTTCTGTTTTTCGGTCCCTTTCCAGCTTATCAGCCACATCCAACTGCGAACCCCATGATTTCATTCGCCTCCGTGCCTCGGCAACGGTGGGTCTTGAATCGCGGGAAGCAGACGGCTGCCCCTCTTTCCTCGAAAAGAGGGACAGGCGAGAGCTGAGCTTCCTCATAGAGAGCCGCTCACAATGCACGCAAACCGCCCCTCAAGGACATCGTGCGTGCTCCATGCCCAAACAAAAGACGCAACAGTCTGCGTGTCATCGGGTGTCAAATAACGAGGACACGGATCCACACACTTCCTAAACGCCTTAGTGGTACTCGCCATAGTAGAGTTAGAAAACTGTACTCTTACCAGATTCACTCTGCACGCTTCAAACAAACCAGTCAGTGAAGACGAAAAAGCTGATGATGTATTCTCCCGGCGGCACTTATATTGTGGCACGCGGTAGTGACGCATGGGCTGTCGCCGCCAACAGGTGGTGTTTTTCATATGTATCTTCAGACCGAGTCACGCTGAGGGCGTTCCCCGTAGCGACCCCTAGGGGACGCAGTTCGAGTTCCCATGGAGGGGAACAGTACCATCTCTCTACATATTCTGTGTTTCGGAGCAGCAAAACATTTCTCATCCTGTTTAGGCTAATACAGACTGAACGGCGGCTCTAAACAGCTGCATGAGCATGCAAACTACAGCTCTCGGCTGTCTAAAAGAAGCCAGTGTCACACTAGTAGACATACGTTTTGATGGGCGACTATTGGAATCAAGGTAAAGCTGATTACAGTGAAATGATCGTGCATTAGGCATGCGTTATGTCCGTTATAAATGATGGGCAAACGAACCGTGTATGTGCGCTCAAGGCTCACTCATATTTCTGCTTGAATACAGCTCAGTATATTCACGTAGTTGAATGCAGCATGTGTTTTATAACGGATGCTCGCGTGTGTTGGAGAAGTTTGTGAGGATCAGTGGTGTTTATGTGCATACGGGCATCAGACGCTCCAAACAGCTTGTTCTTACAGAGGAACTGCTGATGGGGTCATGAAAAGTAAATAATAATAAAACATTATTTTATTTTGTATTATTAAATTAATGCAATATAAAGATAAATCCAACAAGCCATTTTTTATTATTTATTTAATATGTATTTTATAATTTATTTACTTTTCACTTGGTAGATCTCTGTGAATGTATCATTTGTAAAGTAGATCCGCACACAAAAGTGTGGGTATCCCTGACTAAGATTAATGTCAGACTCCGAAATCAACAGGCTTAAAACGGCTTTTACATTTAGTTTTGAAACTCTTCCGCCATCGTCTTGTCTGTCTCACATCACTCTTCTTATCAGTCATCTCTCTTCACGTGATAAATTAAATCTGATCTGTGATATAGAGGTCTGTGCAGGACTGTTTTTAGTCCCGCTCCCGCAAGCTTTTATTCCACACCCACCCGCTCCCGCAATATATTCACTGTTTGTTCACATTTCTGCTGAAAGAAAGAGAGATAGGCTAACAAATAAAAGTTTAGTCTGCACAACATTGTTTTTATTTTATTCGTCTTGTCAGGAGTCTTGAATTTATTGACAGAAAAATGTCAATAACATTTTACTGCCAACACGGAATAAAGTGTCACAGAGAGAAAAAAAAAGTTATACACAAATTGTAATCCTTATCTTTATTTGTCTTGTTAGGATACAATTTGTTTAGGCTAACATTCAGCCTACAACACAATAGGAAAAAAAAATAGGTTTAGCCTAGCTATTTTATTAGTCTTGTCAACATACTAAATTGATTTAACATCTTGCTGTTAACACAGTAAAAAATGCAGCAGAGAAAAATAAATACATTCAACACAGTCTGTCATTTAAAATGATAGGATAAGCATAATACAAAAAAAAAGAAAAAAGGAAAGACAAGTTGAACATCAAGTTCAACCTTCAAGTTGAACATCGAGTTGAACCTTCAAGGACATCGCATCCAAATTTGTTCCATCCTTATTCTGCTCTGTCACTCGTCACAACCTGCCTGTTCTTTCTGCGGGCTGTATATTATATCTGCTAGCCTGCTCTGAGCATCGTTGCACATGCTGTGCTCAGACCCCGCAAATGCATGCAGCGCGCGCATAATGGTCCGAGTGCAGGCTGTACCGGTGCTCGATAAGAATAAAGCACAGATACGCTGTTCTGAAAGGACCTCGGGAACAGGATATTGTTAGACCGCCCGCTCCAGTTCAAATTGCATTTGAGTTACCGACCGTTACCACGCTGTATCCGGGAAATTAATCCCGCAGCACAAGAAATCGGGTCGGGACAGTCGCGGCAATGCAGACCAAGACTGCTTTTATGCACGGCTGTCATTCGTTTGGTGCGCTGCATTGAGCAGCCGCGTTCCGTTTTAATTGTAGTGTCCTCTAACTGAACAAAATTATTATTATTATTACTATAAAACAAATCTTAACGACAGTGGGGCACGGTGCCGCGGTGGGCGAGTGACCTAATGTTGTTGTGGCTTAACACTGGTATAACCACCATCGCGGCAAGCTTAATTCCCGTCATGGATGTGCAGCCGACAAATCTGCAGCAACTGCGTGATGCTATCGTGTCAATATGGACCAAAATCTCTGAGGAATGTTTCCAACACCTTGTTGAATCTATGCCACGATGAATTAAGGCAGCTCTGAAGGCAAAAGTCCCAATCCGGTACTAGCAAGGTGTACCTAATAAAGTGACCAGCGAGTGTATATATTTATGTTATGATACACTCTCATGGTCATGAACCATATTTACATGCACACTTGTTGAAGCCTTTATTACGAGAGTGAAAAAGAGATAAATTATTCTTTCTTTATTACGAGAGAAAGGAAAATTAAGTAATTAATGTTTAGCTGTTGGATTCGTTTCTGTTTGTCAAGGTAATCAGCATTTCACGAGTCAACATTTAAATAAAATAAAGCTTTTGAGTTTTTTCCTGCTATTCTTTCCTGTCACACTTGTTTTTGAGTTCTTGATGTTATGCTTAATTTTATCACTTTAATGAAAAATGTATTATTATTGATGTCTTTAACTGTAGAAGGAGAATGAAGGATGAACTGGTAAATTTAGACCAGTCTCCTTTTTAAATATTGTTACAATGCTGCTATTTATTTTAAATCATATACTACTAATTATGAGCATGTAGACATGATTAAAGAGCTTAATAGGATTGAAACTTTATTGCGAAATGGCAGAGGTTAAACACCCTTTCAATGCTTTCAAATGGTAGTGAATTTACTAATGGAGATGCAAATGTTGACAGGAGGGCACTGACAAATGATTGCATTGCATAATTTTTTACATGTAATTTTCATTGCTAATTCAATCCGATTTATTTCTAATGCACCATTAATTTAGTGTTGAGGTTAAAGCGCTGAATTTGTCATACAATTTGATATTGCTTTTGAGGTATTGTTGATGATTTCACTGCACAACATTCAGATCGTTTTTAATGCATATATATATATACACACACACACGTGGACACATAGCTGAATTTGATTGACCAACTGCAGTACAAGAACATGCACTGTCCCAAACCCTTTGCTACTAACTATCCTGAATTGATGCAAAAGAGAAAAAAGGCCAGTTCACAATTTTAAGAGCCCTCCAAAAAACATTAACTATAATATAATGAAAATAACTAAAATAACTAATAGTAGGACTATTTCTTTTCAGTTTTACAGCCATTATTTTGTTATAAGAAAAAAAACTTTTTTATTATTTAAATATGCATCGACGTACAAGTGCACATCATTCAAATCAAGACTTTCTACAGACATTGTACAATAAAGTTAACTTGAATATTATTTCCAATTCACCTTGATTGAATTTTTGCCCGCTTATTAATTCCTTTTAGACTTAAGTAAGAAATGGCTTTATTATCAATATTTATTTTTATTAATTCAGATATCAGTAGCCTTCTTTAATCTGCCAAAGCTATTTAATAAGTATTTGTCTGTGTCATTAAAAGTGTGGCGTTGATATTTATGGTTAATTTATTACTTCTGGCTGGGTGTGAAACTGATTCAATCAAATCAAGCTACTTTTCAAATATAGTTCTTCAAGGATTTTCATCTCTTCAACAGAGATGTTTTAATGTTATACAGTTAACAGGCTGGTGGCTTTTACAGTAAGTATATGGCAGTATAGCTCTATTGATATAACCAGGAAGGAATAAAATGTGTAGCACTCGCTTTAATGTTGTTATATTGTAAGACTGGTTGCCATCACACCTTGATTTTGTTGAACTGATGACAGTGGTGGGTCTTATAACTGCCCCTTACAGCCCATAGATGTTTGGATGCAAGTGAAGTCTGTTCTAATCCTGAGCAGAATCGCTACAAGAGGTTTTGAAAACATGTCTCACTGTTCTGACAAATCTTTGTGCATCAGTGAGGGTTCACAGAACTGCTGGGCAAGATTATTTGAGACAGTTTAGCTGTCTGCGTTTGTGCATGACAGTTAGTGTATGTTTAGTGTGTCTTCTTCCTATAAGTGATCTGAATTTGGGGGCATTTTCCAGTGAAACAATATAAAAATCAATTTCTTCACAATAACATAAATGACAGACGGAGCCAACCCTCAAGCTCTGTACCGACAGAAAGACTGTTCATGGAGACAAATTCATTCCATTCATATTACTCTTGTCTTGTACCATAAAGCAAACTTTATTAGAAAAGCCAAAGTCAGAGATAAGTTCTGTTTTGAAACTAGGGAAAAGCTTTGGTTCTTTCCCTTCCCTCTATAGATGCACCTTGATAAATGTCTGGGTGTTTAAATTTATCTTTGTGGTCGCCCTTGTATCTCTTTGGTTTTTGAATGTCGCCTTCTAACTGAGCATCTCGCTACCCTCAAACAAACTGTCTCGTGACGTGTCGCTCCCATGTGGGCTGTTGTTCAGAGCAAGGTGAACCTCTCTGACATCAAAAGGCATTTTATGTTTCTTTCATTTTAAATGGCAGAGTTTCTGTACCACTAGGCTTCTAGTGCCAAGTTAACTACGCCCTCTGCTAGGATGACAGATCTAGTCGCGGCGGCTCCGTCCCTAGGCAGAGTTGTGTCTGTCTACAGGTGATGAGGGAGGAGGCCAAAGTGGGTGCTGAGCTCATTGAAGTAAGGATATGAAATTCACATCAGGTACAAGTGGGAGAAAAGCACAAAGCACAAAGGCAGACGATAAGGTGTCGGCACCATTTATATGCCTAAATCTACAGCCTCAGATCCAAAGCCCCACTCATAGAGCCCATCTGGGAGAAGGGGATTGTGCTTGAAGTGTGCTGCAGACACAGCATTTTCACAGGTGCTGGAGCCCATAGGCCATTTCTGATGTTGAGATATGCAACAATGTTTTCCCCTTGATGATCCTTTAGGTTACTGATCTCATCTTACAGTGTCTTCCAAAACAACTATTTCACTTCTGCCAAGATTGTACTTCAAGCTGTGTTCATTTCTACATAGTTTTTTTAAGTTAATTCTTGTCTTTTGACAGAAATATAATTTACATGTACTAAATATTTCATCACATCTTTTCAATTTATTTTAGTCAGTTTTACTATAATTTTCGTTGACAAAGATATTTTCGTTGATTAAATTAAACAAAAACATTTTAAATGTATTTGTAGTATGCTCTCTAGGACAATAAGTGTTTACATTTTAATATCATTTTTTGTGTGTTATCACTGTAGAGAGTAGTCTAAAAAATACAGTGTTGGTTTGCTGTACTTTTGATGTTGGTTTGACTTAGTTCTTGGTTTGAAAGAACTATTGTAAGATCGTTGAGTTATTCATTATGTGTTTCTTAGCGCATTGTTATGTATACAGTGTATTTGTGAGTTGTGCGTTTTGACCAGCAAGTAACTTAATTCACTTGTAAATTTGTGTGAGTTTGTGCAGACATAACTTGTAATATTACATGTTGTGAATATTTGATATATTTAATCTCATATAGGATGTATGTTTTAGGATGTATGATCTGTGCATTTTGCATCTCACAAAAGAAACAAACAATAAAATAACCCTTGGTTTGTTTTGATGAAGACATTAACTCTAATTTCAAGGAATGTTTGAACTTTTAGCCATATTGTTGAATCGGTTTAGACCAAGGAGAGTTTCTTCAGCAATTAAACATTGTCAGTATCTGTGTTCACAGGCAACAACTCGTTTTGTATCACATAGATGATACAAAGCTGTGTTCATTCCCTTTTGCAGACAAAAAATAGCAAAGGGAAAAAAGAAGAGCAATAGAATAACAATGTTGCAAAAAGGCTGCTTTTGAGTTGTCCTCCCAGGATAGCTCCCCTTTCACTAAAGGAGAGTTATCTTCTTCCTAACAAGCTTGATGGTATTCTTGGTGCCGGGGTGACAAAGAAAGTGTCTATTCTCCAGAGTGACATGGTAGATGTAGCACCAATCAGGTCAGCGCCCAGTCAGCGCCTCAAACTGTGCCCTGATCATGATGAATGGAAAGAGCGAACACAAGAGGCCTGGAGTCTTCACACTGTGGGGGGAGACATCACCGCTTCTGTCGCGTTTTATTGTAAGCCATTCATTTTCTATGTCTGAACCCTAATACTGTATATTCATCATGTGTGTGTAAGAAATAGACTCTCGTTCCGTTGGTGATACAAATGGGCTGGGATTCGTTTTAAATGCGGTGTGCTCAGATTGACCACTGTCTCTCTTCAGTGTTAACAAATGGTCTCATTCTCACATCTTGCTTTTAGCATAGTGAGTCCTGTTCTCTCTCTGTCTTTTGCATTCTGTCATCTCTCTTTCTCTATAATGGATCGCATGCACACAGAGTAGATCCCTTCAAGCACTGGTAGTGTTTTGAAGATATACAGTCTGTCACAGAAATCATATGAAACACTTCTTTGAGAATATCATGGCTCTGTTTTGGCTTTGATCAAAGCCAACAATGTCAATTTCAAGAGATGGTGGAGTAATGTATGATGAAACTGTCAGAAAGTTGTTGCGGCTCTACTGTGCATCTTAAAATTATTATTCTGCTGCTGGAGATTTTTCTACTTTAGTACTTTAAGAGATTTAACACAGACGTCCTTGTGGAGAGGATTGCAGCCATATTTGTTTGCTTTTGTAATGACTCGTGCTGAGCCACGGTCATGGAGTGCTCTTGCAATAAATGGCTTGGTTAAAATAATACATGCTCAAAAGAGCTGACAAGACAATTTGCTTACCACGACACGAACAGCATTGAGAGCCAGCATAATTTAACGACATTGATCTTTACACTATTCTGTTAATTACATTTTAAGCAAACTATAGATGTGAAATTAATGAGAGGGAAGATGATGCAGACAGTAAGTTATTTTCTCAGGACTTTTCATTTTTTGTAATCCCCTTTGTGATGTCTCATTACTATTTATTTTTTTCAAAGAAATACAGTATCTCAAACGCCTGAAAAACACGATGTCCAAATGCTTCTGTATTATTTTGCATTAAATAGACAAATTTTCATCGTCACTTTTTCTGGATATAAAACTCTTTTTCTGCCATAACCGCCAGCCTGTCAAGCGGGTCTGACCAGCGCCGGATTAGTGGCTGCGGGACCGGATGGCTGCTTGCTGGGCCGGATTCACTTCCCCTGTCGTGTATGTGCTTTTGTGTTGCTGAGGTGTTTTTCCTGTTCTCACACTGTACTCCCCAAGGAGCATAGTCTGGGGTTATTTTTTCTCCTCACTTTCCTCATGTTATGCTGTATTTTCTTCAATTCTACTTGCATTTCACTACTGATTATACTCTGTATGATTGTGTATGACGACAATAATAAAGAACCTTGAACCTTGATAGGCTAAAATCTGCTCTTGTAAATTGTAGTGGCGTATAAAAACCTCAATTTATGAAAATAACATTGCATCCATGGCTAATTTCTGCTTTAATCTTAGAATTCTCAATGTTTTTTTTTGTGCTTGCTATGATGGACCCACTGCTTATGAGAGCAAATCATCTACAACAGCATCCTAATAGCTAATAATCCTACAGTATGAATAATGCATCATGTCGGCTCAGGTAAACGGCAATATCAAGATTCAAATAAGAATTCTACGGTGCTATTACGTATGATCATATTCCTCAGCAGAAGGTTCTTTGTGAAGGCATGTTCTGTTTGATACTCGAATACTGAAGTGTTAGGACTGCTGTTAGTCTAGAGAACTTTGGCTGATGTCCTGACACAATGGTCACATTTAGGGAGATCATATGTGACCCTGGACCACAAAACCAGTCTTAAGTCGGTGGGGTATATTTGTAGCAATATCCAAAAATATATTGTGTGGGTCAAAATTATCTAAATTTTATTTTATGCCAAAAATAATTAGGATATTAAGTAAAGATCACGTTCTATGAAGACATTAAGTACATTTCTTACCATAAATATATAAAAACTTAATATATGCTTAGTAATATGCATTGCTAAGAACTTAATATGGACGACTTTAAAGGCGATTTTCTCAATATATAGATTTTTTGGCACCCTCAGACTCCAGATTTTCCAATAGTTGTATCTAGGCCAGATATTGTCAGATCTTAACAAACCATACATCAATGGACATTTTATTTATTCAGGTTTCAGACAATGTATAAATCTCTATATCGAAAAATAAATTTACACTTAAGACTCGTTTTGTGGTCCTGGGTCACATATTGCATAGTTCACCTACAGACAAAAATTCTGTCAACATTTACTCACCCTCATGTCGCTCTAAACCTGTATGACTTTCTTTATTATGTGTAATATAAAATATATTGGAAGGATGTGAGAGTGAGTAAAGGATGACCTAATTTTCCTTTTTTGGTAATCTATCCTATTAAAATGCATCTAGTCATGTCTTATGCAATAAAAAGTAAAAGCTATTTAATATTATACGGGTCATGTGATGTTTTAGTTTCACACACTACAACTCTACCAGGTTTATATGTGATACTGCAGCCATGCTCATTCTAACTGAGTTCAGAGCACAGATAAATAAACAAAGGAATACAAAATTTCACATAAATCTTTATGGATTTTAGTTGTTAAAACTATAAAAAACAAATATTCTATAGACTTTTAATGTACCTTCATCCTTGATTGACAGACTTAATATATATTATGTCTACATGAATCAAACTACTTGGCTATTTCATTTCTTTCTTTTTTTGAGGAAAATTGAATAGTGTTTACCTGTGCGGGGGAGATATAAATGAGTTTGAAATTAAGTTGGGGGATGGATAAAGAGATATGCGAGCATGCACATGTTTAATGTTCTCTCAATATTGCTTGCTGAAATTCAAATAAAAAGGAGGCATCATTTCAATTAACATTTGTACAATTACCTCTAGGCTTTTTAGTACAATAGGCAAATACGTAAATGTAATTTACAATGCATTTAATTTATTCACAGGTTTGGAAAATTAACTATTTTTAATAAAGCTTACAGCACTTTACGGATGAAAAGTATGTATAAAAAGTGGGTTTGGAGGAAAGCAACCATCCAACCATCCAGAAGAGAGAGACCTTTGCCAAATGCGAGATAGGACATCGCTTTGACAAAATATCCACTCAATAACCTGAGAAGCCTGCATGGAGTAAATATCCCGCTGATGCTCAGTACTGTGAGGAGAGAACCGCGTTATTACCATTTTCAGCAGGGGGCACCAATCAGAGGGAGAGAGCTCATGTGGAGTTTGCCTTAGACTCCTTGGTAAAGCCATCGGGCCTAATCGTTTTAACCTTCCTCGTCAGGTTCTCTGTAAATATATTTCTAATTTTCTATATTCCATGCTTCACTCTCCATGAATATGGAGAAATCATTTGAAATTCTCCACTTCATGAGCTTCTTCTCTGGAGTAATTACTTTAGCACAATAAGCGGGCTAGTAGAAAAGCGGTCCACAGCACACCTTTGGAAAAACGAGCAAGGGAAAAAGGGAGGAGGGTGGAAAAAAGAGAGAGAAAGACTAAAGGTAAAATTGGGTTAGAGGGAGAACCATTTCAAGTGCTTTCACTTTAGATTTGTTCTTCCCTGTAGAAGCTGTCTTGCTGTGGCAACGGAAAGAGCTGCACATAAACAATGGGCAATTGTGTTGTTGGGAGCATGAACATGGGTAATTGGCGGTTTCTCTGCCGTCCCGATCTGAAGATAGGTAATATTTAAGGGCATGCCCTCTGAAGAGCTGATGCGCTGGAGGGGAGGAGAAGAGGTGTGGTTGAGGGCAAAGGGACAGAGGGATGATTAAAGACTGTAGTGTCACAGTACATGCAGTAGATGAAAGTTAATCATGTCAACATCACAGATGAGGACACATTCATTCAATGTCGTCCGGAGGAGGACTAGAACAGTCAGAGCACATGTAACTTCGGAAAGACGAACTCAGTGTAATTACGACTAACATCCTCCACTGTGACAGACAGCAAGTGTTCAGAATATCAAGGCTTCTAACAGGACGGGTAAGAACATGGTTGCACAAAGGTTCAAGCTCTCCTTCTATTCCATAGCTGCCGTGATCTTGTCATCCCAATAAAAGGCATAAATGTCATGGAGGATATTTTAGAAGAGCTGGACTGTTTCAACGGCGGTTTCAAATCCCCCAGCTACTGTCAAAATACAGAGGACTTTGTTTTCCAGAAGTTAAGGCATTCTAGTGTGTCTAAACCAATTTCTGTCTGGTGTTTCAAACGCATTGGACGAATGTGAATAGATTTTAAAACTTGACCATAAAATCTTGGTTTGACAATAAGGATCTTCTGTATGCATTTCCAAAACCTGTTAAATCAACCATTTAGTCATAAAAAAAGACTTCTCTCTAATTATTGTCACTAGGGTAGTCTGCTAAATGCGTAAATGTAAACCAATCATTAGGAAAATACATGCAACTTTAGCCTTGTTTAGTATTTTGAAAGCTAGAACAATATTAAACAAGCAGTAATATCAACCACATCTGATAAGTCAAGATTTTAATTCATTATTAATACTTAATGTTTATATATATATATATATATATATATATATATATATATATATATATATATATATATATCCCTTTACAATTCCTGTAAAATTAGCCTAAAACGCCTAAAAAAGGCATACCCAAAGTAAATTGCATGCTGTTCTTGAACCATTTGGACTATATGCATGGTCTTTTTTGAAAGGTGACACTCTAAGGTTTGTTTCTCAACAGTCAGAATAACTGCAAGTCTTACTGATATTGAATAACAGCACTTTGAACACACTGAAAAAAGAAAAATTCTGCCTACATTTCTTTGTAAATAGAAGCCTGCAGTTGACTATAGCTGGGAGCTATGAGCTGGAAAATACAACGGGATCACAGCGTTACCAAGCCAAATTTACTATTTGATAAACAAAGTATTAAAAAATGAGTGTTTCACACACGTTTATCTAAGTTTATGTTGTAATAAATTGAAATGAAGCTATTATTTCAGCTTTGGGGATTAATTTATTAAATATTCAATATTGCTTTGATTGAAGTAATATTAATCTTTAACTTATGATTTATACTTTATTAATGACTCGTCCAGCAACCATTAACATCAGTTTATCTTTAACAATTTTGTTTATCTTGCTTCGTGGCCAACGATAAAACAAACAAAATTAGTACTAGAGGTGGGCATAGATTAATTTTTTTAATCTAGATTAATCTAGATTAATTTTGGAATTAATCTAGATTAAAATGGCTCATTTGAATTCTGCCGAAGGCATTCAGAATATGTGTGCTACCCAAATAATGATTAAAGTAAGTCTTTGAGAACGGGTTTATCAAGCCAGGTGGCACATTAGACCAGGGGCTCATCTCCTGTTTCCAAAATGCATCACAAACTTTAATCTCTTCCCGTCCCAATCCCACGAAAAACTGGAGGAAAATCCGTTCCACTACCGGAAGAATGACTCCCATTCCCTCCCACTCCCGTGTTGTTGTTTTTTGTTTTTGCCGATAACTGTCAATTACAGTAAAAATATAGTACAGATCACAGCGTGCCCACCTTATTAGTTGAATAAAACCCAAAATGTTGTTTTTCTTATTATATTGAACTGAAAGCCATCTTATTATGCACAGTGTTGCACAGATTAAATTTCATGTAAATCATCCATGCTAACACACACGTCTTCTATTTTTTTTTCTTGACATTTCACTCTCTATAGATATATTTTTCTATGTACTGTATTTTTAGATATATTCGAGTTTCGAAGTTTCTCGCTCAAGTTCACATGAGACCTAAAGCGCATCCTGTTTGCTTAAAAGCGCAACGTTTCGTTGTTATTCTGAGTGCACACAAATAAACGTAGAGTCTTTACAGATTCGAAAGATGTATCAGACTACTTTTATCTGTATGACCAAAAATGACGGAGATTTTAAGAGCAAGTGAGCGCACCGGTCTTCCAGCAAACGCGCTTCCACACAAACACTTCAATATCGCACATTTCTCTAGGTTAACATCATATTGAGCGGCCATGTAAAGTTGCTACTACAAACATCTTTCAGATGAAAAGCCATATTTGAGGTTGATGAATGATAGGTGAGCGTTTGGATGTCCTGCCCGATTGTATTACCACACAGACCAGCCGTTAACAATCTGTCCATCACGGACTGCGAGCCTCTAGTTCAAGACTCGTTCTCGCCCCTACAGTGCAATTCGCTAGGTATACATCCGCTTAAAATATCAGGGTGAAAGTCATCATAGCTTGCGTAGTATAGACCCAGCTCCCAACCCAACTTTGAGAATAGATTAACGGCGATATTTTTTTTTATCGCCGATAAGAGTCTCACGTTAACGCAGCACGTTAACGCCGATAACGGCCCACCACTAATTAGTACTTTACCAAAATTGAGCTAGGTAACGTGATCTTTGGCAAATAGTTTCAAACTTGAAAATCACACAGCTCAAGACATCATTCTTTATAAATGAAACAAGGTTTATTTGCTAACTGTTATTCTACAATACTACGTTAAACATACTAAAACACATATACACACACACATAAGGAGTTTTGCAGTTTGAAGATAGATTTAAGGCTGTAACTTTTCTTTCCTTTTTGTTTTTAGAACAGCCACAAATTAGGGTTTTTCACTAAGATCAAACAATGCATTATATGAACTTCATCAACCAGTATTTATTTTTGTTACATTTATTCACCCAATGAAAAATATGTTCAAGTGTCAAATTAATTATATAGAAAAGAGAAAATAAACAACAAATCTCGAAACCTAGTCTTTGATTTTATACCAAAGTGTAACACAATGTCAACCTGAAAACACACACGGAGAATTCCAACCCAGCAACAGAAAGGAATTATTACCCAAAAGTCCTCCCTTCCATGCAAAAGGGGAGAGGGTCAAGTGATCCCATCACTAACGCTCTCGTGCAAAGGTACGGACGGCTCCGGGAATGGTTCTGGACACCGTCAAGCCTACATTCCAGAGCATAGTTCAAAACCCCCCATTTAAAACAAAGCAGGACTTTTTCTCCGTCGGACGGACCAAGGAAAACCAAACTCCTTGCCTTTTTTGACACGTATAACTATTACAACTACACAAAATAAATATATGGATATTTAATGTGTACTTGTTCCCTCATAGGCATGAGTGATGATTTCAGTGCCAATTATTTAGGACAATGTGGGAATTTTAATCATGCTTTAAACGGTATAAACTGTAATGTGTGTATTAGTATGCGGTGTTTGATCTCTAAAAGCTAGACTCAGATGTGATAGACTGTGTTGATGACCGTTAAATTTTAATACCCTGCATAATTATACATGTATAAAGATCCATAAATTTATCCTTCCCAAAAGTGATGAGACATCACAGAACTGTTGGTCCACCCAGCAAGCCTGGACATGGGCGGGGCTCCGCCCATACAGACTCATCGGATTCGACAAGCCGCCCGTGGGGAGGAGCAAGTTGGACTGTTGAAAAACAACGCGCCAGTTGCAAATCGCTCTCTCTGAAACATGGCGTGACTCTCTGAAACATGGCGTCTCGGCTCTTGGCTCTCTGGAACATCTCTCTTTAACATCGCTGGAGCTGCGCTCGTAACTTCTCTGCCTGCTCGCTCTTACCTGAACTTTGTCTCGACACCGACTAAACCAACCATCTATTCGAAGGCTAGAAGGCACAACATCAAGAACAACGAGCTGAGCAGCCTACGGACGAAAGGAAAGCTTTCTGTGGCGTCGCGGCAGCAACCACATCTCTCGTGTTTCCACCCGAGAGCACCCGGAGGCATACGAACCAACCCACGTGGTTCCGAGCACAAAGACCAGAGCAACGCATTTGAAGGAAACAAACAACTTCCAACCTGCTTCTTGTCAACAAGCAAGTACATTCTAACTAAATCTATATTGCTGATTGAACTGGTAGAATCTGATCTGAATGCAGTAACAGAGCAATAAGGCATCTGTCGTGATCTTTCCGGTCAAGTCAAGCGTTTAAATAGCTAAAAGGGCTAACTTTAATTTTAGGAATTACTTACCAAAATCCCTTATGCATGTCTTTGTATGTATGTATGTTTTGTGTCTTATCAGTTAATCCATTTATGTTAGAATAGCAGTATTACGAATAAACCATTTTCATTTCATAAAGAATTGTCTCTGGAATGTGATTTGAAGTTTTATCCTTATTTGCCATAAAGAAAGCTACCTAAGCTCGAAGTTGATATGCTGAGGCTAGTGTTCGGGTGGACGGTCACTTAATACAGTATAACTAAGTTAAATATTAATATTACTTTTAACCAAGCAATATTTAATATTTAATAACTAATTCAGCTGAAATAATAGCTCTATATTAAACTGGTATTTTACTACAAATGGTGGAGGAAAAAGCTGGCATTATTAAAGATTAATCTGAAAATCAAACCAGAGACAAAGGGTATTTCTCAATTTTATCCGGAAAAACTGAGTAAATACAGGAAAGCGGTTATTTGTGGTATTGCATTTCTGGTTTGTGAAACACAGTGTGTTTGAATGAGAAAGGGTATTTGTTTAACTCGAGTTGTGAGAAGAAACTGCAGTAAATAAGTAAAAGTCGCTCTAAAAGCGCATAAAAGAGACAAATAGCGTGTCCCTCGTTTGAGCTCTGAGTGAAGGCCTGTATAGTTTGATTTGTAAGTCGTGTCCCACTTTCAAACTCCGCTATATTTTCAAATCCCCGGGTGTGGAATGTTTAAAATAGCTATTTAAATCATTCTCAGCCATTTGATTTCACGAGTGAATTCAAGCATACGGCGCTCAAAGGAAGTGGCCAGTCGTTTTTGAGAAAGGGAGATTGCGCAATCGATTGTTTGTGTTTATGAGTGCGGTCTAAACAGACAAATATTCGCATAATAGCCGCTGAGGCTTTGTTGGGTTATAAGTAACCCGGAGATAAATTTATCTCGCCCTAAATGAGTGAGATTATGTGTTGTAAAGATTCAAATCTGACCAATGCTGGACTAATCTGAAGGGTTAGTCTGGAGCACATTTTTCTCCTCTCTCTCCTACAGGCACTGAGTCGTCATAGCGACCAGTTCAGCCACGTGGAGATTTAGCCGCATATAAGCTAAACTGAAACAAAGAAGTTTAGCAGCGTAGCAAATGCAATGCGGTAGCATTACGGCTAGTGATTAGCACATAGCATTTAAAGCTTGAATGTGTTGGTGGAAATGTGGTTCACAGCTAACACTAATTCCCTCTCTCTCTCTCTAGTCTCTCATTTAAAAGACTAACACGTTTTAAGTTGGCTGTGTTAATGTTTCCCAATCATCAGTGTTAACAAGTTCACAGGTTGGTTTAATATAACAGCTGATTAAAGTCTTTTTACCTTTTGTGGGACCAGCTTAATAACTGGTGGGTTATTAGAAAATGGTTTAATATACTGTTGATTATATGGTGAGTTTGACCTCATTCAATTATAATGGCTTTTATGATTTTAAAACACATCAATGGATAAAGCGCTATTGTTAGGAATTTTTAATTGTTAGTTGAATGTCACAATTGATTACAAATTAATTTTGAATTAATTTCATTTAATAAATTTTCAATTCCTGCTTCCAGCAACAATAGCATCCATTTATGAACCATAAAACGCCCTTATAATTTGACCACTACAATAGAACCTTAAGTTATCAAGAGGAAATTTTTAATTTCGTTTACAAGTAGGATACAGATTAGTTATTAATTATTTTATTGTTAATCTTTTTTGGTGTTAATAATGACGAGGAATGCTTAAGTTTGGAAATTATTTGAATTACTATTATGGGAATCCAAAACTAGTGATTTAGAAGCTGTAAATTAATTTAATAATTAATTATGAATTCGAAAATTCTAATTACATTTAATAATTAATTACACTTCCTGTTTACATTTGCAACAATATTGGTTTGTCAACTCAATTGCAGATTGCATTTGTAAATTCTAATCCTAAGTGAATCCTATTAATTTTAATTATAACATCATAAATTTTAATTAGAAACCAAATTCTAATTTTTAATTCCAAATTTCAAACTTAAATACAAGTCTGGCTCTATCTGTAGGCCATACTTCATTTTCTTAGGTGAGCTGATTGACTCAAGTAAAGTTAATAATAATTTAATTAAAACAATTTTATTAAATTAAAATTAGTCCTCTTACTTAGGCCTGAGAGTAGATAGTGCTCCCCCTAGTGTTGTGTTGGAGAAGTGACAGTGAAACCACACAGTCAAAATCACTTTTCACCAATCTGGAGCATAAAGCGTAACCTTCTAATTAGAAAACCCCAAAAGGGAGTTAAGGTTTCCTCAACCTAGGTCAGTTGGTTTATCCTGTAAACAGCCAAACCAACCTAAGCATATAGACTCAACAGCACCACCTTGTGCCAACGTATTAGTTTTAAATCTTGGGAATAAATCTTAATCTCTTTTCTTTTCCCTGTTACTAACTTCAATTTGACTTGTTTGCTTAAGACTTGGCGGGAAAATCACGAATAGGCGAAATGTCACAATTGAACAGATGTATGTGAAACTTGAGAACTACATTCAAAACTGTTTACCCTTTACCCTCTGTTGTGAAATCCTATTCCCCAGGTTAAAGCAGGTGCAATGAGAAGATAGACATCGGCAAAAGTTTTAACAGCGTGACATCGCTGACCAGCGTCGCGGTATAAAATCCTGCCATTAAGGGACAAGTACTGTCATTGCTGTTATTTTCCTCCAAGGAGAAAATTGGAATAGCAATACCAGTCTTATTACAAAAGAAAATCTAGCCTACAATCCTCTGATTAGAAGCGCCCTTCTAAATCAGACTTAACAAAAGCGAAGAAAATCTGCTATTAAAAGAGACCTGTTTAGTGCTATTGTCCTTGTGTACCCATTCTGTGTGTGTGTGTTTTCTTTCTCTGCTTCACTGGCGGGGCTGCCTTGTGTGTGCCCAATAATTTATCTGCAGAGACTACAATTAGAAGCACCTGCCAGAGGACCACAAACACAGAGACACAATCAACACTAGCATACACTACACTCTGCACATTTACACCCCTGTTTGTTTTGTTTGTGTTTTGTTTTGCTTTGTTTCCTATTCAAGGTCTGTGTCAGTTCGGTCCAAGATCCCCTGACCCGCCAGAACATGTCTCACGAAACAGAACATGTCGGTCACTGGGAAGGACTGGAAATGTGGCTAAGTGTTACAACGGGCATACTCCCTAAAGCTGCTGAAACACTCCAACATCAGACACAGAATCAACTAGATGACAACATCGCAAGCATTATGGGACAAGACCCAAGTCAAAACTACAGTCCCAGAGAATTAGCCAAGATCACGGTTCTTTAAGCCACATACTCGCCGCCACCCTCAAACTGGGCGACAAAGCACGCCGCTGCGCGCCAGCAGGGCTGACAAGCGCCCAGTAGCGGCGCATAGAGCAGCTGGAGCGTGAAGCTCGGAATGCGACAGGAAGGGACCGATGAGGTGGAGCAGGACACCGAGGAGGAGACCAACAGGCTAAAAGAGACTCTAGAAGCTACCAGCCACGAAATGCAGCAGCTCAAAGAGGACTTCGCTGATTGTGCAGACAAGCTACAGTATGCAGAGAAGCTACTGGAGAAGGCAAGACTGACTTCAGGGACAAAAACAGCAGAATCAAGGCCCTCGAAGTTCATTTGGCTGAGTCAAGGAATGAGATCAGCCGCCTAACACGACAGCTCGACTCGTCACAGAGGTCTGAAAGTCTCCAAGGAGGAACTCAGGCATGCTTATGAACTACGCCGTGAGCCGTCAAGTACAGGCGTGCACCAACGGCACCCCGTCAAGCAGGACTGGATCACCTGGTTCATGAACCGACACGTGAACGAAGATGGGGGATGGTGTTAAAACATTCACCAGCGCCGTCGGAAGAACGCTATATCACGACGGAACCAAAAAGAATCTGCTGCAGCCAGCCGCAGGTCAGTGCAACGCTTGGACCTTAAAGATCTTGACAAGCTCGCCCGAAACATCGGAAAATTCAACCCCAGCTTGCCAAACAGCCAAAATGTCCAAGTTTACCTGCAAGATATTGATTTCCATCTGGAAATGCGACCTAACGTTACGGACAAAGATAAACTCTACTTACTCCGAACGACATCCAGTCCTGAAGTGCGCAGCTTCCTTGACCGGCAGCCTGTTAACACAAAGACTGACTATCAACGGCTTCAAAAGGCCCTCATTAAAGAGTTTGCTGACCCTGAGTCCGATCAAGGCTTAGTGGCTGCCCTGGAGACGAGACAAGGACGTCACGACACTCCTCAAGCTTACTACAGTCGACTCAGACAAGCATATTTTGGAACTCGCAATGAATCTGATATGGAAGATGAACTGAACTTTAAAACTCCCTTCCTGAGGAACCTTCATCCTGGCATAAGCCACCATCTTGGCGCTCGCATGCCCACGAACAATGAACATTCAGCAGTTGCGAGACTTGGTGCAAAGCCTACGGCAAACAAAAGATGGCCTCAGAAAAGAGCGCAAAACCCCAGCAGTTCTTGATTTCAACACTCAACACCAAGAACTGGCGCTGGAGGGCACCCAACGCCAAGACAGTGCTAAGCCACCACACAGGAGTGGAATGCACCCCGTCCAACAGAGAACGAGACTCACACGCTGGAACCCGACCTAAACAGAGGTATGACCGATGGGATGGACCACGTGACGCCAACGCCACCTGGACGACACTGGGATAAGTCATGGGACCAAGCAAGGCCTCAGGAAAGGCAATGGGAGAGATCGCGGAACCCAAGAGAGCAACGCTCATGGGAATCCAATGGAAACTCCAAGGAAAGCGACAGACTCACCCTAAGGCGACCAGCCCAAGGAATCGACGAAGAATTCACCCAGGTTCCAAAGTGACCAAGCTCCAACTGAGTCCATACAAGAACAAAAAACACCACCGCACTTGACTCACAGAAGATGATGGAAATGATGATGAAGGAGTTCTTTCAACGAAAAGAGGAAGATAAGAAGGGGAAAAGAAAGGAAACCCGATTCAGCCTGACTAGCTGACGGACGAGAAAGCAGCGACAAGACAAACGAACCAGCCACAGAAAACAGCACCGCCTCACCTCAGTCTCAGAGTACAATAAACACGTTAACTTCAGATGGACATGAAGCCCCACCTGAAAATCCAGCAACAGAGTTAAACACTAACTCAGCACCCAATACTCCAAACTCCAGCAGCATTCAGCAGACACCTGCTGTTGAAAATCCTCAAGTTCCTGAAAGCGCTGTCTTAGTCATCTGCCACTCCTCCAAGAACGCCAAGTCAGCCCTGACATCCTAAATATTTCCTCCCAAACTCCAGTTCCTCAACCCTAGGCGATCTCATTGAAAAGGGTATAGCAAGAAAGTTTTACCTCTCCATCATCATCGAACGACACATCAGAGTCGAAGCCCTTCTGGACACAGGAGCCGACATCACTCTAATGTCTACAGAACTTCTCAAAGAAGTCCAAGAATTAACGAAGAGGACTAATGGCACCCTCAAGCTCCAAAGGTGCGAACTAAACGTACAAGCATACTCTCACACGGGCTTACAACTAAAACATGTAGCCCCAATCCATCTAACAGTGGGACCCATGGACTCGTCCATCCCGTACACGTGTCAACACTCAACACGCACCCGCTCCTCATTGGAAAAGATTTGCTTAATCGTTTTTGAACCCCTAATAGACTTCAAGCACCTAAAGATTTGGACACAAGTCCGTGAGCCTCTGCCTTACAAGTCATTAGACTCCAATGAGTCACAGTGTCAAGTCACAGACACTACCCCTAAGTCAATGACCGATGAAGCAGTAACAGAGCCCAGGTCTGGGCCGAGCACAAACGCCAACGACCCTCTCCTCTGCTCGCTGCACGAGCCTGAACCAAACACAGGCCTCCTTCAAATCATGACTGAGATAGAGGTTCAGGCACATCAGTGTCCGAGGCAGCACTAGCCCTATGGGCAGAGAACTCAGCCATTATTCAAAACATTGAAGCAGAGCTGTCAAAGTCTACCACATGTCACTAAGCACAGCCGTTACCCTCTCAGTCCCTGGTCGACAACCATGGCCACCTCCAAGATCATCTGCGCTCTGGACATACGATGGAACAACAGACAGCTGAGTCACTACTTCCTCGTCATTCCAGACCTGCCGCATGACATCTACATTGGAGCGGATATCATGGTTCGACTCAATGCTCACATTGACACTGTAAACAACATCATATGGGCTCCCCTGTCACACCAACTGACAACTTCAGTCAATCTCAAGAACCTCCAATCCGGTCAAACCATGCCGGACGCATGCGCTATGATTACGGAACAAGGAGCCACAATACCTGCCTACAGCAAAGTGTCAGTGTCCGCCTCAACATGCGACCTGGCCAAACTCTCAACAGTAAGCTGAGCTTCTTCCAACCTTCCAGAACCTGCCTAAAACTCGGACTGACTCTGGAAGCTACACCTCTCATTGAAGTGTCATCTCGTGCGATATATGTGTTGTTCAATAACTGTATGGCCCAAGACATCCACGTCCCAAAAGCCAGCCACCTGGGATGGCTCATCAACCAGGCATTCCATGACTTTGAACTGATGGTACCTGTCATAGGCCCCATACCAGCCCAACTAATGTCAGATGGATACAATGACACTATAACATTCACAAAACCTCATGAAGTCATTGCCATCACCTCAATCCTGCCAGTGTCCAGAGAAAGCGTCTGCCGGTCAGAACTAATGGATGACACTCACCTCACTGTCTATGCTGTCTCAACCCAGCCTGCGACAGAACCACCTACACGGGTGACCAGCGAGGCCCAAAGCCCCTTTAATGACTTAACGGCAGAAGAACCCTACGCCGGGTTCAATACTCAAATTCAACAGATCTTGAGTGACGCGGATGCCCTCCAAGTGGGCGCCAAGGACTCAAAGAAGTTCTGCTGAAGTACAAGGACTCTTTCGCAAAGGACTCTCTAGATTGTGGATTGACAAACATCCACACGGTGCGCATACCGACAAACCCAAATGCACCACCCACCTTTGTGCGACAGTACAAGATTCCGATAGCGTCATATGAGCCAGTGCAAGAAATTGTTGACTCCATGCTGGAAAAGGGGGTCATCCGGCCCTGTAACAGTACATATTCTGCCCCGATATGGCCAGTCCTAAAACCCAACGGCAAATGGCGGCCCACTATCGACTACCGCAAGTTGAATCAGCAAGTACCATTGTCACGATGGCCTATGACCCAGTTGGACCAAGAAATACCAAAATCAAAGGCTCGACGATCCTGTCCACATTGGACGTCGCCTCCGGGTTTTGGACGATCCCTGTCCACCCCGACGACCAACATAAGCTGGCATTCACTTTCGGCAACCGACAGTACACCTTCACACGGTGTCCCTTTGGCTATGCCAATTCACCGGCAGAATTTAACATTTTCCTTAACAAAGCATGCCCTGACGCCAGAGTCCGAGGCAACCTGCTCACGTAGACGACGCCTTAATGAAAAGTTCAAGTGTGGAAGACCACCTCAAAGAAATCGACCATGTCCTAAACCAGCTGACAACAGCGGAGCTAAAATCGCCTTCACAAAGGACAATGGTGCAAAACCAAGGTGAATTATGTTGGACTGCTCGTCGGAAGAAACGGCATTGAGCCACAATCTAACCGTGCCCAAGCAATCCAAAGCATAAAACACCAACTAACGCCTCTGAGTTGCGAAGCTTTCTGGGAGTGTGCAATTACTCACGACAGTTCATCGAAAACTACGCTGACATCGCACGACCACTAACTTCCCTCCTGAAAAGGGCGAACCTTTTGTTTGGACAAAGGCCCAGGACACAGCTATGAGCCAGCTCAAACAGTGCCTGCGCTCTGCTCCATGCCTCGCCTACCCAGACCCAGGAAGGAATTCTATCTGGATGCGGGATTCTCTGACCAGTGCCTCAGTGCGGGTCTATACCAGCTCCATGATAAGGACAAGCGAGTGGTCGCTTATGCCAGCAAAACGCTGCTTCCCCAGAATGCAAATATTCACACTGCGAAAAAGCTTTACTTTGCACTGTGTGCATTCAGCGTTTCTCTAATTACATCGGTGCACAGAAAGTCATCATCGAAACTTGCCACCAGCCAGTTACCTTCCTCAACAGTCAACGAATCAGAGATGGCGTGGTAACCAACGCACGCATAGCTACCTGGCTAATGACACTCCAAGGACGGGATGTGGAGGCAAGATATGCCCAGAACTACAAATCCTCACTGGGAAACGGGCTTGCGGCATGCCAAAACTGTTCAACGGACACGCTGGACACCTCAGCAGAGCCAAAAGAACTGCCACGAATAGCGACAAATCATCGGTACTTGAGGAGAATGTGTGTACAGGAATGCCCACAGCATATGTCGATGGCTGCTCATACAATCGCGAGGGCAAGTTACAAGCGGGAGCGGGTGTGGTCTGGCTCAACAATGACCCGTGCCCACCGCAGCAACTCAAACTTGGCCCACAATCATCACAATATGCAGAAATAGCAGCCATCCTCATCACACTACAAGTGGCTGCAACCCACAAAATCAGAGAACTCCTCATCTGTACCGATTCGAACTATGCCCGTCTAAGTTTCATATGCCATCTAACTGGATGGAAGAGGAATGGATTCAAGACAGCTAACAACAAGCCTGTCAAGCACCAGGAACTCTTCCAAGCAAGCGACGCCATCGTCACTGAACACGACATGGTCGCTTATTGGAAAAGGTCAGAGGTCATTCACGCCAACCAGGACAAGACAAAGACTTAAATGACCAAACCGATGCCCTCGCCAAAGCAGGGGCATTACAGGAGAGTCCTGGACATTTCATGCCCTCCCACCCCACCCAACTGTGGCAGCGGTGACCCGCCCGCCAAAGTGCCACGAGTGGGCACACACCTGCCTCCTCCCACATCTCCCTGTCGCCTCAGTTCGCTGCTGAAGACCTCCTCACCCTCCAACATACGGACTCAGCCATACAGTCCATTGTAGCACACCTGTCCGACCCTTGGAAAATCCCATTTCCACCTCGGACCTACGAACATCATCCGACCTCCGCACGCTCCATTCGATCAAGCACATGCTGCATCTACGAGACGGTGTCCTCACGTATGTCCCTGAGCCATCCACTGCTCCAAGGCTCGTAGTCCCTCATGGCCAAAGGGGGATGATGTTGACACACGCACACGATGCACCATGCGCAGGACACCACGGAGTCAAGGCCACCTATGAAACACTCAAGCAAGTAGCATACTGGCCTGGCATGCAGCAAGACGTAGCAGAATACGTTAAAGGATGCCTGGTGTGTTGCCAGTTCCAACCGGCAAATCCAAACCACCGAGCACCACTGCAAAGGAAAGGAATGACCTTCCCATGGTCGGACCTCCAAATAGACTGGGTAGGACCCCTACCACGGTCGACGCGGGGCAACAAATACTTCCTCACCGTGGTCTGCGAATTCACAAAATGGATAGAGTGCCTCCCAGCTCCCAACGATACAGCAGAAACAACAGCCTGTCTGTTAATGAACCATATCTTCTCAAGATTCGGACTGCCTTTAAGGGTCAACTCTGACCGCGGAACCCACTTCACCGCTGAAATTATGCAAGACGTATGGAAACTCCTGGGGATACAGGCCAAACTCCACATAAGCCATCACCCAATTTCCTCCGGTCAAGTGGAGCAGGCTAACAGAACAGTGGTCAGCATGTTAAAAATACGTAGCCACCAATCAAAAGGATTGGGACATTAAACTCCCTCTGGTACTGATGGCCGCTCGAGCCACACCCCATCAATCTACCGGAATACCCCGTCACAATGATGACAGGGAGAAACATGACGCTACCACTACACCTGCTGTACCAACCTGGTGACCTGAACCTCGTCACCGCCTACAACACTCACCAGTACCTGGAAGAGTTACATCAGCACCTGAGAACAACTTTCGCCTTGCGCAACAGCAGCTACAACGAAGTGCGGAAGGCCGAAAAGCCTACTACGACCAAAAGGCCTCTCACCATGAGCTCAATGTCGGAGATCAAGTGTGGTACTACAGTTTCGCGCCGACCAAGGCCGAATGCTCCCCATCACCTGTCAAAGAAGTTCCTACCTCACTGGACGGGACCCCATGAGATTGTAGACAAGCTCTCACCTGTTGCCTATCGAATCAAAATCAGACAAGGGCGCAGCGAGCCAGTCCTTCGATGGGTCCATCGAAACCAGATAAAGAGGCCCCTGGGCTCAGCCGACATGGAAAGGGGAAGATCAGACCCACTGACACAGACCGATATGCACCACACGCACCATATACCACACAAGCATTAGTATTGATATGTTAGGAAAACATATAGCAACCATGCTTAGACACAACCCATATTCTCTCCTCCACAGCACTGCTAGGACCAATCTAGTAGCGAGGAGTTACCCTCAATTTTGTTTTTTTTTTTTTTTTTTTTTTGCTTGATTTTGATTTTGAATTTTTGTCTTAATTGTTTTTTGGTTTCTTTCCTTCGTGTCTCACTTTGTGTTTTCCTTTCCTCTCTCTCACTTTGAACCCCTTAACCAATCCTTGAATACAGGTCCTGAAAGTGAGATCGACCTCCGTCAATAAGGTCGTCGAAGAACTGGTGTTAACCGATCGAAAAAACAATCCGCCAAAGTATGATCGTCACCGCTAATTATGCCTCTTTCTGTTCAATCACCAGGAAGATGCTCCGATTCGCCGCCCTGTGTCTCTGCGTGATTGGGGCCATGCCCCAGCCAGAAGTGGCAGCGCCCGGACCAGCCTCAGGGATCGTACTCCGCGAACAGCCGGGGTTATTAATAACGAACTGTAAAACCTACACCCAAAAAGGTGTATGTTAGACTAGATCCCGCGATGTTTACAGAGTTCACTACACCCTCCCAGTCACCCACACCTCTTGGGCTGGAGCCCGTTGGACTCGAAGTCCTTGCCCATGCCCAAGCAGATGTGAACCACATGCTGCTCCAATTACAAAATTAACTGTAACCCAGGCTGACCTCAGCGGGTACAACCCGGCGACCCAAACGGTTTCTGGGGCCCTGTTGGGGGCTGCTGCGGCTGTAGGAACTCTGTTCAACATTGGCATGAACACGGCTAACGCCGTTAATCTAGCTACTGTCAGGCGACATGTGGGTGAAATCCAGGCCGAAATGCCTGGGATACAACAGCTCCTAGTTCAGAGCCACGCCCTACAGACTTTCGGAAAATCCCTGAATGGCACGATCACAGTTCTAAACACACATAGTAGCCTCCTAAACCAAACTATCAAGTCTATTAATAAACTATTCTCAGTAGTGCAAGGCGATTTAGCCCAAACGCAACTCCTAACTATGCTCATGGCCGACATGCTACGCGTGAGTTCCTCAATCGATAGCCTAGCCATGGGTAGGATTCCACATTATCTGATACCCTTAGCCTTGTCCAGAACATCTTAACCCACCATGGGCCCCTAGCCCCATTCAAACCCATCTCGCCTTTTCCCTGGGTAGCGCCATTCCCTTGTACGTAGACCCGGAAGCAGGCGATCTGGCGTTTCTTCTCAGTTTGCCTATTATCGATGCGAATAATATTTATCGGCTTAAAGATGTTGTGAATGTTGGATTTTGGCAAGGGAACACCTATGTCAAAATCCACACTCCCGAGGTCGTCGCGTATCACGATAGCAACGAACAGTTGTACTTGGCTCCAAACCTAAAGATGTGTACGCTCACTAAAGACATTCACTTCCTCTGCCCGAGTAAACCCTTCGTACGCGATAATACAGAGGGCATCTGTGGCTTAGAAGCCATGAGACCCGACGCTAGCTGCCCGCCCGACGCAACACCACGTTCTCAGGTTGAGGTAACACGAAATTGTCGGAAACCGATGGCTGGTGAACACCCCAGCCCGAACGGCTACCCTCACATATGATCAACACGACACCGCCACGCGCATTAGTCTGCCTAACCAAACGTTATGGATCACAGTCCCTAAGGGCTCGATCCTCCATATTGACGAACTAGCATTGTATCACCTCACCGACGACGAGTATCAGGCGAAATCGAAATCTCACCCTTTTCAAGCAGCATTCCTTTGTCCTCGATCCAGAATTGGAAGAAAGGATCAAGGAGGAAGGAACGCAGCTTATTGATCTGACACCGGTTGACACAGCTTTAGAAGCTATCGCTCGCCTTCCGCCTGGCGCCAATTATTCGGTCCTGGTCTGCCGCTGACACGGCGCTTTGTATCTCTACTATAGTAGGATATGTTGTGACTTTGACACTGGCCTTCCTCCCACACAAGCGAGTGAACGCTGCTCAAGAGTCTCTCAACAAATGCACGTCAGGCATCCCTCGCCTTTTCGACGTGGTAATCTCGACCTAGAATCCGAACCCGAGAATGTGACCAACCTGATTGAGATCATGCCTATACCGTCTCGTGAAAACCCGACAATTAAACCAGTCAAAATGACCCAATTGTCAACGATGCTAAACAAACTAGCCCTATGTCTTCTCAAGTTTCTCACCTGTTCCTTTCCAAATTACCCTGCACCAGTTTTCAGTCAGTGATAGAGATCTCGTTGGTGTCTTGTGTGTCCATTCTCTCTGCCTCTTGTTCCAGTGCCTGAAGATGTTCCATCGGGTACATCTCCACACAAAGGGGATGTGTAACACAATGTCAACCTGAAGACACACAGAGAATTCAACAACAGCAACAGACATGAATTATTCCCAAGTCCTCCTTCCATGCAAAAGGGAGAGGGTCAACTGATCCCATCACTAAACGCCTGCAAAGGTACGGACGGTTCCGGGAATGGTTCTGGACACCGTCAAGCCTACATTCCAGAGCATAGTTCAAAACCCCCATTTAAAACAAAGCAGGACTTTTTCTCCGCCGGACGGACCAAGGAAAACCAAACTCCTTGCCTTTTTGACACGTATAACTATTACAACTACACAAAATAAATATATGGATATTTAATGTGTACTTGTTCCTCATAGGCATGATGTGATGATTTGAGTGCCAATTATTTAGGACAATGTGGGAATTTTTAATCATGCTTTAAACGGTATAAACTGTAATGTGTGTATTAGTATGCGGTGTTTGATCTCTAAAGAAAGCTAGACTCAGATGTGATAGACTGTGTTGATGACCGTTAAATTTTAATACCCTGCATAATTATACATGTATAAAGATCGATAAAGTTTATCCTTCCCAAAAGTGATGAGATATCACAGAACTGTTGGTCCACCCAGCAAGCCTGGACATGGGCGGCTCCGCCCATCGGACAATCGGATTCGACAAGCCGCCTGGGAGGGCAAGTTGGACTGTTGAAAACAACGCGCCAGTTGCAAAACACTCTCTCTTGAACATGGCGTGACTCTCTCGAACATGGCGTGACGCTCTTGAACATCTCTCGAACATGGCTCTCCAGAACATCTCTTAACATCGCTGAGCTGCTAACTTCTCTGCTCGCGCCTACCTGAACTTTGTCGACACCGACTAAACCAACCATCTATTCAAGGCTAGAAGGCACAACATCAAAGAACAACGAGCTGAACGCCACGGACGAAAGGAAAGCTTTCAGACGCCACGCAGCAGCCACATCTCTCGTGTTTCCACCCGAGAGCACCCGAAGAAGCACGAACCAACCCACGTGGTTTCCGAGCACAAAGACCAGAGCAACGCATTTGAAGGAAACGAAACACCTTCCAACCTGCTTATTTTTCAACCACAAGCAAGTACACTCTAACTAAATCTATATTGCTGATTGAACTGGTAGAATCTGATCTGAATGCAGTAACAGAGCAATAAGGCATCTGTCGTGATCTTTCCGGTCAAGTCAAGCGTTTAAATAGCTAAAAGGGCTAACTTTAATTTTAGGAATTACACCAAAATCCCTTTATGCATGTCTTTGTATGTATGTATGTTTTGTGTCTTATCAGTTAATCCATTTATGTTAGAATAGCAGTATTAATAAACCATTTTTCATTTCATAAAGAATTGTCTCTGGAATGTGATTTGAAGTTTTATCCTTATTTGCCATAAAGAGAAAGCTACCTAAGCTCGAAGTTGATATGCTGAGGCTAGTGTTCGTGGACGATCACTTAATACAGTATAACTAAGTTAAATATTAATATTACTTTTGACCAAGCAATATTTAATATTTAATAACTAATTCGGAGCTGAAATAATAGCTCTATATTAAACTGGTATTTTTACTACAAAAGAAATCGTCTTAAAGTTCTTATCTGAGAAACGATGATCCATCCTGTGGCAAAAATGAGTTATTCTTTCCAAAGAAAAACATTGAGTGCGTTGAAAATACAGTACTCCGCTTTACAGTTGATCACTCCGACTGATAACTTTTGATGAATGGGTCTCCACAAAGGAGTTTTTCCACTCCAAACAGTACTCAATTTAAACAGTCCCAATCAGACATGATTGAATGAAATTAGAGGGAAAAGGAAAAAGTCCTTCTGTTGAATTTAAAACCAAAAACAAGCATAAGCATTACTCTCATATTGTAAACAAAAGAAAAACGACAATATTCAAATATACTCACATGTTGAGCTAAAAACCAAAGGTTTCCCAACTAGGACTTTTCAACCTAACAGTTCAAGGTAGCTTTAAGGAACCATGCCTATCTTCTACCCAAACTGAACTACTTCTTCATACAACTGCTCACCTTTTATACAGTCCAGGTGTGTCTAACGAGCACCCTCTTGTGTCTCGTAGTATTAACACCTAGAATTCTTAATTGCATTTCTCTAAGGCTATGGAAAAACTGTGACAGACATTTCACTCTGTTACAAGAATGACACACTTTTGCTGCCTCGTAACTTTACCAGAGGAAGATCACAGCAGAGACTTTGCTATCTTTAACCAGCAACAATAAGACAATAGAGATTTATTTGGTCTACTTGTTTTCAGTTGAGTTGTCAGCTAATCTGGGGTTTCCTCCGGCTGCTGGTTGCGTGATGTCACTGGGGAAACCCTCTTGTGATTGGCGGTTGCCTGGTTCCTTTGTGACGTGATGACACTGTTAGGAAGCTTGTTTTAGAGTTCTTCTGGCTTCAGGCATTAAAGTTCTTCAGTGAGACATTTTGTCGAAGTCCTTGAGTTCTTTAGGTTCGTCAGCCTGATAGTAAAGGCGGTGATTGAGCGCGATCAAATGATGAACCCGAAGTTCCAGCGAGCAGCGAGCGAGAGATTTGGGTCCACCCACGGGCGGCTGTCCCAATCAGATTGTTCTTGTGGGGCAGAGCATTCATGAGAAATCAAATCCAACATATTTCACACACGTTCATAGCTTTTCCTGCTAAAACATTAAAAGTGTTTAGATTAAAGATTAGAAACAACACGTCATGCTTATAGAAGACATAAAATATAACCTCAATATATATTGTCTATTGAGCATACTGCTTCAATAGTAGAAGGAACCATTACCTGTCTTTTAGCATAAAGTCCACAACAGTTTGCTCGTTCCCTGTCTGCACAAGAATGAGAGAGAGCGCGCATTCCCCTGGAATGCAACAGAGGAAACGGGAGGTGTCCGGGGTCAGGAAGTCAACTGCAGAGCCTCTTAGCTCAGAGTCTGATCGTAAAACAGCATTTTTTAATTATGCGTTAAACGGCCATTTCCAGATATAGTTCTTTTGTCTTGTTTCGGTTGAATTATGTTTAAGTGATAAGAACAAACAGTGAGGTCCTGTCCTTGAATACATCCCGGATGTTCTTCTCAAATTTCTCCTGGTTTTTAGAAATCTCCTGAGATAAGGAGATTTTAGGGCAGGAAATCGGCCAGTCAGTTCAATGAAGATCAATCATGTATTCACTTTTATTACTTGCAAATGCTGGGGGGAACATTCCTTAGGAATGTGTTGTGTTGAGATTATTTGTTTTGTTTTCTCTCTCAACGGCACTACAATCTCCCTTTGCTCGGTGAGGTTCCCATTGCGAACGTCGGTGGGTACTGGAAAAAGAGGCTGAGAGAACATGCACACACAAGACACAAACAACATCTCCATCACTGACTGATTCCTGGTCCAGGGTAATTTGGGAATCAACAGGTTAGAAACTTGAGAAGAAGTAGGGATAAAATGTTTAGGATTTTTTGTAATTGGGTCATTTTGATTGGTTTAATTTTCAGGGGTTCGACGAGGCGGTATAAGCATGATCTCAATCAGGTTGGTTGAGTTCTCGGGTTCGGGTTTTTGGTCGGTTTTATCACGTCAGAAAAGGCACGGGATGCCTGACGTGCGTTTCTTGAAAGAATCTTGAACGGCGTTCACTCACTTTTGTAGGAGGAAGGCCAGTGTCAAAGTCACAACATATCCTACAATAATAGAGATGCAAAGCCCTGTGTTAGACCAAGACTGAATAAGTGACACGCCAGCATGCGGAAGGCAAGCAATAGCTTCTAAATCGGTATCAACCGGAGTCAAATCAATGAGTTGTGTTCCTTCCTCCTTGATTCTTTCTTCCAATTCTGGATCGAGGACTAAAGAGTACTGTTTGAAGAAGGGTGAGATTTCCGATGATTTCGGCTTGTGTTACCTCAACTTGCAAACGTGGTGTCGCTTCGGCAGGCAGCTAGTATCGGCTCTAATGGATTGTAGGCCGCAGATGCTGTGTTCCTGTGGCTCAGTGGTTAGAGCATTGCGTTAGCAGTGCAAAGGTTGTGGGTTCGATTCCCAGGGATCACATATACTGACAAAAAATATGTACAGCCTGAATGTTCTGTAAGTCGTTTTGGATAAAAGCGTCTGCTAAATGTATAAATGTAAATGTAGATGCCCTCAGTATTATCGTGGACAAAGGGTTTACTTGGGCAAAGGAAGTGAATATCCTTAGTGAGCGTACACATCTTTAGGTTTGGGGCCAGATACAACTGCTCGTTGTAATTGTGATACGCCACGACTTCAGGAGCGTGGATTTTGACATAGGTGTTCCCTTGCCAAAATCCCACATTCACAATGTCTTTAAGCTGGTAAATATTATTAGCGTCGATAATGGGCAAACTGAGAAGAAAGGCCAAGTCGCCTGCTTCCGGGTCTACGTACAAGGTAATGGCGCTACCCAGGGAAAAGGCAAGATGGGTTTGGATGGGACTAGCAGGGCCCGCAGTGGCCGAAGTCAGGATGTTTTGGACCAGGCTAAGAGGTATCAGGTAGTGTGGAATCCTACCCATGGCTAAGTTATCAATAGAGGCACTTACTTTGCGTAGCATGTCGGTCATAAGGGTAGTTAGGAGTTGTGTTTGGGCTAAATCATTTTGCACAACCGAGAATAGTTTATTAATAGATTTTATGGTTTGGTTTAGAAGGGTGCTATGGGTATTTAGAATTGTGATTGTGCCATTCAGAGATTTCCCAAAGGTCTGTAGGGCGTGGCTCTGGACTAGGAGCTGTTGTCGTATATCAGGCATTTCGGCCTGAATTTCGCCCACATGTCGCCTGACAGTAGCTAGATTAACAGCGTTAGCAGTGTTCATGCCAATGTTGAACAGAGTTCCTGCAGCAGCCCCCAGCAGGGCCCCCAAAAATAGTTTGGGATGCCGGTTTTACCCGATTAATTCAGCCTGGGTTACAGTCATTTTTTGTAATTGGTGCAGCATGTGGTTCACATCTGCTTGGGCATGGGCAAGGACTTCTCGAGTCCAACGGGCTCCAGCCCAAGTGGTTTGGGTGGCTGAGAGGGTGTAGTGAGCTCTGAAAACATCACGGGGATCTAGTCTGACGTACACCTTACGGAGTAAGTTTTGCAGTTCGTTATCAATAACCCTGGCTGTTCACGGAGTACTATCCCTGATGCTGGTCCGGGCGATGCAACTTCTGGCTGGGGCGTAACCCCAAACACGCAGACACAAGGCGGCGAATCGGAGCATCTTCCTGGTGATTGAATGAAAAGAGGGCAGAATTAGCAGTGAAGATCACGGTTTGGCGGGTTGCCTCGATTGGTTGACAATGGTTCTCCCAACGAGTTACGACGAATTTATTGAAGGGAGTCAATCTCAATTTCAGGGCCTAGATTCAAAGATTGGTTAAGGAAGTTCCCTGATGAGGGGACTAGAGGGTAAAGGAGATTATAGTGAGGGAGAAAAAGGAAAAACACAAAGTGAGACATGAGAGAAAGAAAACAAAACAAACAAAAAATGTATAATAAAAATGAGAACCGAAAACAAAACAAAGAGACACAAGGACACAGAAGGAGGTGAGGCCGCAAACGATTGTCACATGTGTGGAGTAACTCCTCTTTACAAGAGATTGGTCCTAGCAATGCATCAGAGGAGAGGGTACATGTTGTGTCTAAGGATGGTTGCTGCATGTTTTCCTAAAACGACAGTACTTATGTTTGTGGTGTAGAGCATATGGTTGTTGGTCTGTTTCAGTGGGTTTGATTTTCCCCCTTTTCCTGTCGGCTGGATCCCTGGTGCCTCTTTATCTGGTTTCGATGGACCCATCGAAGTGCTGCCTGGCTGTGCCCTTGTCTGATTTTGATTCGATAGGCAACAGGTAAGAGCTTGTCTACAATCTCATAGGGTCCTGTCCAGTAAGGTAGGAACTTATTTGATAGGCGATGGGGAGAGTTCTGCCTTGGTCGGGCTAAGCTGCAGAACCACTCTTTGTCTCCGATATAGAGCTCATGGTGAGAGGCATTTAGGTCATAGTAGGTTTTTCGACCTACTGCGCAATGCATCAGAGGAGAGGGTACGTGTTGTGTCTAAGCATGGTTGCTACATGTTTTCCTAAAACTACAGTACTTATGTTTGTGTGGTGTAGAGCATATGGTTGTTGGTCTGTGTCAGTGGGTTTGATTTCCCCCCTTTTCCTGTTGGCTGGAGACCTGGTGCCTCTTTATCTGGTTTCGATGGACCCATCGAAGGACTGGCTGGCTGTGCCCTTGTCTGATTTTGATTCGATAGGCAACAGGTGAGAGCTTGTCTACAATCTCATGGGGTCCTGTCCAGTGAGGTAGGATCTTCTTTGATAGGCAATGGGGAGCGTTCTGCCTTGGTCGGGGGAAGCTGTAGTACCACACTTTGTCTCCGACATAGAGCTCATGGTGAGAGGCCTTTAGGTCATAGTAGGCTTTTCGACCTTCCGCGCTTCCTTGTAGTTTCTGTTACACGAAGGCGAAAGTCGTTCTCATGTGCTGATGTAACTCTTCCAGGTACTGGTGAGTGGTATAGGCGGTGACAAGGTTCAGGTCACCAGGTTGGTACAGCAGGTGTAGTGGTAGCGTCATGTTTCTCCCTGTCATCAGTGTGAACGGGGGTACTCTGCTAGATTGGTGAGGGGTGGCTTGAGCGGCCATCATTACCAGAGGAAATTTAATATCCCAATCCATTTGATTGGTGGCTACATACTTCTTCAACATGCTGACCACTGTCCTGTTAGCCCGTTCAATTTGACAGGAGGAAATTGGGTGATGGCTTATACGGAGCTTGGCCTGTATACCCAGGAGTTTCCACACTTCCTGCATGATTTCAGCGGTGAAGTGGGTTCCGCAGTCAGCGTTGACCCTTAAAGGCAGTCCAAATCTTGAGAAGATGTTGTTCATTAACAGACAGGCTGTTGTTTCTGCTGTATCATTGGGACCTGGGAGGCACTCTATCCACTTTGTGAATTTGCAAACCACGGTGAGGAGGTATTTGTTACCTCGTGTTGACCATGGCAGGGGTCCTACCCAGTCTATTTGGAGGTCCGACCATGGGAAGGTCATTCCTTTCCTTTGCTGTGATGCTCTGTGTTTTGGATTTGCCGGTTGGAACTGGCAACACACCAGGCATCCTTTAACATATTCCGCTATGTCTTGCTGCATGCCAGGCCAGTATGCTACTTACTTGAGTGTTTCATAGGTGGCCTTGATACCGTGGTGTCCTGCGCATGGTGCATCGTGTGCGCGTGTCAGCATCATCCCCCTTTGGCCGTGAGGTACTACGAGCTTTGGCGCAGGGACATATGTGAGAACACCGTCTCGAAGATACAAAATGTGCTTGATAGAGTGGAGCGTGCGGAGCTCGGAGGACGTGTTTAGGTCCGAGGTGGAAATGGGATGTGTTAATGGGTCGCAAATGTGAGATGCCATGGTTCATAGTGACAAATCCGTAGTTTGGAGGGAGAGGAGATCGTTAGCAGCGAATTGATGTGATCGGGAAATGTGGAAGGATGCAGGGGTTTGCGCGCCAGTGGTGTGCTGGCGGCGGTTTGCTGCTGCCACCGAAGGGTTGGTTGGGAGGGCATGAAATGTCCAGGACTCTCCATGTAATGCACCTGCTTTGGCGAGGTCATTGGTTTGGTCATTTAAGTCTTTGTCTTGTCCTGGTTGACGTGAATGACCTCTGACTTTTTTCCAATAAATGATAATGTCATGTTCAGTGACGATGGCGTCGCTTGTTTGGAAGAGTTCCTGGTGCTTGACAGGCTTGTTGTTAGCTGTCTTGAATCCATTCCATTTCCATCCAGTTAAATGGCCTGTGAAGCTTAGACATAGTTCGAATGGGTACAGATGAGGAGTTATTTGATGTTGTGGGATGCAGCCAGTTGTAGGGTGATGAGGATGGTTGCTATTTCTGCATATTGCGATGTTTGAGGGCCTAATTTGAGTTGTCGCGGTGGGCACGGGTCATTGTTGAGCCAGACCACACCCGTTCCAGCTTGTAAATTGCCCTTTGATTGTAGGAGCAGCCATCGACATATGCTGTGGGCATTCCTTCACACACATTCGCCTCGAAGTACCTGTGATTTGTCATTTGTGGTTGTGACGGTTCTTTCGTTTCTGCTGAAGTGTACAGCGTGTCCGTTGAACAGTTTTGGCAGGCCGCAAGCCCGTTTCCAAGTGAGGATTTGTAGTTTTGGGCATATCTTTCCTCAACGTCCCATCCTTGGAGTGTCATTAGCCAGGTAGCTATGCGTGCGTTGGTCACCATGCCATCTCTGATTCGTTGACTGTTGAGGAAGGTGACTGGTAGGTGACAAGTCTCGATGATGACTTTCTGTGCACCAATGTAATTAGAGAAACGCTGGATTGCCCACACAGTGCAAAGCAAAGCTTTTTCGCAATTTGAATACTTGCATTCTGGGGGAAGCAGCATTTTGCTGGCCTAAGCGACCACTCGCTTGTCTTTCTCATGGAGCTGGTATAGGCCTGCGCTGAGGCACTTACAGTATGTGAGAATCCAGCATCCAGATATAATTATTTTCCTGGGTCTGAGTAGGCAAGGCACGGAGCAGAGCACTTGCACTGTTTGAGCTGGCTCATAGCTGTGTCCTGGGCTTTCGTCCAAATGAAGTATTCATCCTTTTTCAGGAGGGAAGATAGCGGTCGTGCGATGTCAGCATAGTTTTCGATGAACTGTCGTGAGTAATTGTACACTCCCAGAAAGCTTTGCAGCTCAGAGACATTAGTTGGTGTCTTTATGCTTTGGATTGCTTGGGCACGGTTGGATTGTGGTTCGATGCCGTTTCTTCCGACAAGCAGTCCGACATAGTTCACCTTGGTTTTGTACCATTGTCCTTTGTGAAGGGCGATTTTAGCTCCTGCTGTTGTCAGCTGGTTTAGGACGTGATCGATTTCCTTGAGGTGGTCTTCCACACTTGAGCTTTTCATTAAGACATCGTCTACGTGGCACCCGGAGGCAACGTCCAATGTGGACAGGATCGTCGAGCCTTTGATTTTTGGAATTTCTTGGTCCAACTGATAGGCCATTGTGACAATGGTACTTGCTGATTCAACTTGCGATAGTCGATGGTGGGCCGCCATTTGCCGTTAAGTTTTAGGACTGGCCATATCGGGGCAGAGTATGTGCTGTTACAGCATGAAGTCAACAATTTCTTGCACTGGCTCATATGACACTATTGAATCTTGTACTGTCGCACAAATGTGGGTGGCGCATTTGGGTTTGTTGGGATGCGCACCTTGTGGATGTTGGTCAGTCCACAATCCAGGGAATCCTTTGCGAAGGAGTCCTTGTACTTGTGCAGAACCTCTTTGAGTCCTTGGCGATCCACTTCATTGTGGAGGGCATCCGCCTCACTCAAGATCTGTTGAATTTGTGCATTAAACCCGGCGTGGGGTTCTTCTGCAGTTAAGTCATTCGAGGGGCTTTGGGCCGATACACTTTAAGTCGATACACTTAGGGGGTTGGTTTTGCTGTTTTACAGGATTAAACAAACTGACCTAAGTTTTGAGGAAACCATAATTTATTTTTGGGTTTTTCTAATTGGAAGGTTAACATCCTTATACCCTAAGCTTGGTGAGAAATTACATTGGTTCAGACCAAATTTATCTGTGCCACCCTAATTACTTGTGAATGAAATTAAAACATTACTGGCCCTCTTGGTAATTATTAAGATCTTAATGTTGTTGTCAAATTATAAGAGCGCTTATGATTAATCAGTGGGTATTGTTGCTACGTGGAAGCAGGAACTGAAATTATTTTATGAAATGAAATTAATTTCAAATTTGAAATTTATTATGACATTAAATTAACATTATCAAATTCCTAACAATAGCAACTTATACACTGATGTCTTTCAAATCAGGAGAGCAGTTATAATTTAATTAATCACCATAATGAGGTGGTATCGACTTAATTTCTAATAAAAACCAACAGCTATTAAACTAATACCCGCTAACAATAAAAAAATTAAACAAATGTTTCTTAAAACCACATGTGAGATCCCTAGCCACTCTGATGATTAACGCTAGTTATAATCATACAGCCAGTTTATTAACATGGTATTTTTCATTGGCTTTCATAGAAGCTCATTGGCTATCAGATACGACAGTCATTTGCAGACTCTAATGCAATTGGATTGATGTACTGTCCATCAAAAAAGGGTGGCCCCATCTCCAATGCTGGACACTCTTTGGCTACCACTGACTGTAGACTCCTCTAAGATGCACCTATTGGCTCCAATAAGGTGTCCATCAAAAGAGCAGAGTTCAGCGGCCATTTTGACATACAAAATCTACATTATAGCTACATTTATAGAAAATGCAGAAGAATTGATAGCTCCGTCGGCTAGTTTGATATAATACTACAACATTCTGTTGATGTGTATCAACAAATGCATGTTTTATGGACTAAATATTGCACTGAATTGGAATGCCTGGACCCTTTACAGTGTAACAACACCATTTATGTTAAAACTTTATGGATCAGTAGACTATCAGCAGGCTTCATAGGTGAGTTCCTTCAGTCTTGTTGTTGTTCATTTAGTTGTTGGTGGTCTGACAAAGACACTGATTGTACCTGCTTTGTTGATTATAACTTAAAATGGTTTGCATTGTTTGAATCAAAAGAATCTCAGTTTTCTAAGGATATATGACATGTTCAGCTTTTAGTTTTTTAAGTTTTTGTGTCTGACGACTTTACCCCTAACACCACCAAGTGTCCCGCCAGCAGGCTGGTGCGACCGGTTTCTGTCAGGCCGAGAAGAATTTCAACAAGTTTTTAAGACCAAACAAGGTTGACCAGGACAGGGCCATACTTCATCTCCTGGACATATCGCGAGTGAAAAGGCAGCGTCCGAAAGTCCTGGACGTAAACTAACGAAAAGACCGGAACATTTCAGTCAAGTACAGTCTTTTGTGCAGCAGTCACCCGAAGAAGGTGCCGTTTGCAAGGCGACCTTCATTAAAGTGTTTGGTGAGTACAATGTTCGTTTCAGAATTGGCTAGTTTAATACCGTTTTGTAGGTTTCTCCCTTGCGACAAAGATCTTTTGCTGTAAACAAGCATGCTAACGTGACATGGAAAGTACTGATAATAATACTAGCCTACTGATGTAAAATAGGTTCCTGACCCCTGCCAGGGCTGTGCAAAATTCAGAATTTCAGATTTTAATTCAGTTCAATGAATTATTTTGAAATTGAATTGACTTCACCCTGCAGTATGTTGAATTGAATTTGAATTGGAATAACAGGAAGTGGAACTGAATTCATTGCAATTCAGAGAAATTCATTATCATCACATATCAGTGAGAATGTGATACTTTTAACATAATTTTTTCTTCCTAATGGAAGTACAGACACTAACATTAAGCATACATTCACTTAATGTAGAATACTTAGCAATATCTTCATTTCAAAGTAATCAAATGAAACAATCTTTTGGTATTACAATTTTAATAATCTGTTTTATAGAGTATGTTTTTAATGTTAATTTGTGGTAAATAAATAGGCCTATTTACTATAATAAAGTATCGTGTATATAAAGTCTGCTTAAAATAATATCTGCATGAAATTCATGTTGTAATCATATGTAATATGTAAAGCTTCATTGTTAAATACACCTTAATTGTGTATCATGAATTTATTTAAATTGTATAGAATTCCAATTCTACTTCCTGCAATTTGAATTTGAATTGCAATTCAGCTTCCTGTTTGCAATCTCAATTCAAATTCAAGAATTTAATTGGAATTTAGGGGTCATTCTAAATTCAATTCTGAATTTTGTACAACCCTGACCCTGAAGCTGGGTAATAGCAAGTTAGTTGTGTGTAATTCTGTTTATTTCATACTGGCTCCAATCAATGTATATGACAATCTAAACAATTTACTTTCACAGGCATCAGCAAAGTCTGTGTGTTCCGGGTGGCTAAATATTATGCTGAGACTGCTGAGGCTCGCCCAGAGAGAAGAGGTGGTGCACGGCACAGTGAGGAGCACAAAAGGAGAAGGAAACTCATTGTTGAGCACATCCAGTCATTTACCTGCAGGGCCAGCCATTATGGGCAGAGAGGAGCACCAGGCCGCAAGTATCTCCCCAGTGACCTGAATGTGCACAGGATGCATGAGCTCTTTGAGGCTCAGAACCATGCTCAGACCAGCTACTCCCTCTATTACTCAGTGTTCTCCAAGGATTTCAATCTTGGCTTCGATCACCCAGCTACAGATGCATGCTCTGATTGTGCCAAGTACAAGATCAGGATTACAGATCCAAACCTAACTGAGGATGGAAACTGCATCATTCATCTTGCATTGTTGCAGAGCGCTCATGTTTTATGACCTGTTAGGCAGGGTTGCTGAAGGTCATGTGACCCTCTGTTTTGATATGATGCAAAAGATGGCCCTTCCAAAAACCCCAATAGGACAGGCCTATTATTCACGCCAGAGGTATCTGTACCTGTTTAGTGTTGTTTTGCACCATGGTGAGAACAGTCACCAGAAAAAGATGATGTGCATCTCTAAATGTGACAGGAGAATGAGAGTAGCAAAGACAGCAATATGATTGCTTCTGCGCTAAGTGACTGCCTCAAGGTTCGACTTCAGGACAAAGTCGGCAGATCCAGGGGGCTTCGGCTGTTCAGCGACTCTTGTTTTGGGCAAAACAACAACATGAACATGATCAGGTCGTCCGGTGACAGCTTCTCGGCCTGACAGAAACCGGTCGCACCAGCCTTGTGACTGACAATGCAGGCCATAAGATGCAGATGCAGAGTGATCCATGCTCACGCACTCTCTCTCTCTCTCACACACACCGTCTATCTCTCACACACACACACTCTCACTCTCTCTCCTCTCACACACTCAAAGCACATCTCACACACACACTATGTGATTTGTTTTGTGTATAGCAGACAATGGTCCTACTCGTTACGGGTTTGACAATTGACTGAATGCCAATGTATTACTGAATGACTTGCCTATTGAATATCGTTATCATTATTGTATATTACAAATTACAAATTAAACTCAGATTTGTCACATACACAATTATACACAAGTATAATGATGAGTGAAATGTGTTCTCTGCATTTAACCCATCCAAGTGCACACACACCTGGAGCAGTGGGCAGTGGGCAGTGGTGCCTGGGGAGCATTTTGGGGGTTCGGTGCCTTGCTCAAGGGTCTCACTTCAGTCGTGGCAGAGCCAGGATTCGAACCCACAACCTTGAGTTACCTCGGGTTTCACGACTGCCCCTGAATTATTTTTAATAATTAGTTTTTTTCATGCATATGTAGTGGACAAATTGGTCCTACTTTTTACAGGTTTGACACTTTACAAAAAAAAAGACTTTGAATGTGTTGCTAAATAACTTGACTATTAAATATTGTTATCATTACTATCATTACTTTTTACAGGTTCGGCACTGAATGACTATTAGCCTAAATGTGTTACTAAATGATTTGAATGTGATGTTAACATTGTTTTATTTTTATTTAATTAGTGGTATTTGTATGTGTGTTATTTTTTTATTATTTGTTTTATGTGGTGGACAATATTGAAATATTGTTATAAAAATGTTTATTTTACTATTTAGTTTATGTTACTATTTATTTTATTTGGCTGTTATTTATTTAATGCATTTGCATTTTTTGATTTATATTAATTTATAGTATGAGTCCCTGATGTCATATCACGTTTTTTTTTTGTTTTGTTTTTAAACGACATAAACCATTTGTTTTTTTTTTAAGGATGGATTTGTAGCGTTTTGAAAAAAATGGTCTCACTATACTTTATGCTCTGTACAGTTTGAGCTACAGGAACACTTTTAACACATTGAAGTTGTTGAACAGAGCACATTAGGATCTTGAACGTCAAGAAGACCAGTGTTCCAGCTTCTGATTTTGCTGGATATTGCTCTAGCAGAATCATCTGGGAGGCTGTTTATCAGATGAGGAGGTGCAAAAGTTGATGTGTGATTTACAAGGCCATTACCAGGCAGTCTCAAGACACCAGTTCAAGTCAGAAAAGGCATATTGTAATGTCACTATATGACAAAGCTGGATGCCTTGCAATGGGGGTGCGCGTGGGGAGTGTTGAGTGAATATTATGGAGTCCGCCTGAGGTCTCCTTTTTAAACAGGGGAATTATACCTAATCGTCCGTGTAATGCAGTGCTTCTCACTTTTTGACAGGTTTGTAAAAATTGTGAGTTTAGGCACAAGATCTGTATGACAGTCTCGCAATTAGTCCTTCAGCATACAAGAGCAAAGGTGAACGAGAGCGCCTGTGATATTAGATTATCAATCATCATGCTTAACCATGAGCACCCTACCGCAGGGAATGGGAGAAATGAAAAAAATGGAGCGATAAAACCTATAGTGAGTCATTATTATTTAAAACATCCATCTCTGCTCTTAAACCCTTCACCTTCCCCATATGGAGTGCTCATCTTTACATGAATGGCTTGTTGTCTTGTCGAAGGCCACTTAATAGTAGCATGGCAGTCTCCTGGGGCCTGTTTTGGTCCTATGAGTGGGACAGAAGGCCCTGGAAAACTCATTCAAGACTCTGTGTGCCGCTCTCATCTGCTTGCAGTAGTCAGCAAAAAAGAGAGATGGCTCCATCTACTAGCTTGTGAACTGTCAGCTTATATTTGGAGTATGTATTTGTTCCTCTCCACTGGATTTATTTATTCATCACAAAATATGTGTCAGAGGTTCGACTCACAGGAAGACATGCCATGACACACATAAAACTAGCAGTGTCAGGACTGTTAACACTTCACTAGACACCACTTTCATCAGGAAAAAGCAGGGGCCATTGATGCTGTTTTCAGTCAAAGTCAACTCCGTTTTCATGACGGCTAGCTGGAAGAATCAGCTTGTCCTCTGAAAATCACTTGAACTGGTAAACGTTGCCATGGACTATCAACACAAAAGAGAAGATATCAAAAGAAATTGGTAGGGAGAAAAATGAGGAGAGTTCTGTATTCTGCGGAATGAATTAAAGTGAATGTAACAACTATGTATGTGTATATGCAAAATGGTTCCTAGTGACATGTTGTTTGACTTAAAAAAAAAAAAATGTTAAATGGATAATATAAGAAATATATGTTAAAAAAATAAAAGGAGAGGGGTGGCTTGCCTTCTCTGGCAATGGCAAAGAGGAGGCTGTGCACCTGTCCTTCACTGTCAAGCACCAGTAGGCTTTGGTGATTTAGTTTAAGGTAAATTTAGCACAGGCCACTGGAGACTGGGAATTCAATTATTTTTACAATACAATAGCTTTCTGTGTAAAACACAAAATATATTACTCACAGGTGGGTGGTGGGGGGTTTACAGTCATTCAATCTGTCAAATTGAAAAGTTTGACATTTATTTTATTTTTTGGTACTCTAAACTTCCATTTATTTTTTGAGTAAAAATCTAAATTTACAATAACTGACAAAACTACTTGGAAGCCATAAGGTGCCTCCATCACACAGACTGGCTGGTGGGGGTATTATGTTTGTTTTTCTGCGTGCATGTGGTGCAATTTTGCAAGTTGTCAGGTACTTGGTATCCAAATTTAGCAGCATGAAATCCAATGAACACTCAGACTTTGAGTTATAATAAATCAAAGGAGCTCACAAAAAAAGCACAATTCCACAATGAAATCAGGGGCCGGTTGCATAAACTGTTTTTAGATTAGATTTAGCTAGTTAGTTGTTTAAAACTTGAAAAGACTGGCCTTTTTAAGTCAGTAGAATAAAAGAATGGTGGCATAATTTAAGATCCCAAAGTACAAATGCTTACCTTGAGGCTAAATCTCCTTATATATACAGGCTATGACAAGCTAGAGGAGATGCGGTAAAGTATATGGTTAAATCTCTCTTCTCTTATTTTCTCCTGAGACTCTATAAACACTTAATTGTCCTCCTGTTTCTGAATATTTTTTTCCCATACTTACTTACATACATACCTTGTCCCATACGTACCTACATTTTTGAAGGCTTAGCTGATGGACCCTATTAATTTATTTGTAATACATGTCTTTTTTTCCCCCAAATCCAAGTCTCCAAATTTCTTGATTAGACTTGGCAGATATTTTCCTTGAAGCAACCACTGCTGGACATGTTTTCTGTATCTTACCTTATAATGCAATGTGAATTAGACTGTCTGAGTTTGCTTTATGCAACAGGTTTTCTGTAGTCTGGCCCATATATTATACAATATATATATATTGGACTACATAAATAAGAATAGTCTTGATTTAATAATAGCTCAAAATATGAGTAGGAAGGGCTGTAAGTCTAAAATCGATTTATTTGAGTGACTGTGTGTGTGTGTGTTTGTGTGTTTGCTAGTTAAAGCCACAAGCTAGGGATTAACCAGTGAAGCTGATACATGTGCAGTGTCATTTTGAAAAGATACTTCAGATGAAAGTACATCTTGATAACATTAACTGGCTCATCTCGTCTGAGGGTGATGATCAATGGAGTCATGGAGCAGAATTTATGGGTCATTACGGGATTGGATGCTGTGCCAGCAGTAATGATTAGAAGCTGACTTATTAAGACATTGATGCTTTAAATTGGATTTAAGCCATGAAGCATGCATGTGACTGAGCACTAATTGTTACAAATGAGAGCCCCATTGGACATAGCGTTAAGATGTTGATTGCATTCCCTTAGAGGCAATATGATGTGTGGGCGTTTTGGGGAAGTTGCTATTTCTTGATTTTTGGGGAAATAAAAAAATATAATTAACCAGATTTTCATTAAAATATACAAACATATTGATGTTTATCTGTTTAAGATTCAAATTTCTTCATTACATAAGTTTTAGTAAAAGCTATACTATTTTTCATAAAAAGATAATTTAATTTATGTGATACAGTATATTATAGAAAAACAAGGCACACTAATAGAGCATCATTTTGAATATTTACAGCAACTATTTTTTTGCTAAGAAGCAACCTGATGCAACACTCATGAACTGCTATATTTTCAGAGAAAGATCTATTCATACACTTCCCTTCTTTCCATTCCATGGCATCTAGGTCTGTAATAGAGGGCTCCTGCAGTGTGGATGGGAAGCTCATTTGGTCAAAGTAACCCTACCAGTGCTGCCCCTGTAGATCCCCCATCGTCATACCGTTCCCCCACTGCTGACCTTCAGTGTGCGGAGGCAATGTCACGGAGAAAGATTTGTTGTGGTTGAGTCCCATTTGCAGCTCTTTTTAGCTCTTGCTGCGTGAGTGAAATGGAGGGAGAGAGAGATGCCTGTGTGGCGTGCTAAACATGGGCTACTCAATACTCCTCCCTGTACAATGTCGGCACTGTGGACGCGTGGGTTCGGGTTCACCAGGCCCTAGAGAGGGGAGAAGATCCCAGTCTGCCACAGGCACATTTCCCTTTCCCCTTCCAAATGGGACCTTAATGATTTATAGATGTTTGCTTTAAAAAGCCATTGGCATTAATCCCATGGCTCATTAACTGTTTAATTAAAATTAAATTCAGTGGTAGGAGTTAAGCAGATTGAAAGTGTTCATCCTTGGTAGGTGGCTGCTAGATTGCCTGGTTTTCAGAATTTCTCCTTGATGTTTGGGGAAGTTTTTTGAGTGGGGAATGACACGTGAAAATGATCAGCCAATGGGAATAAAGACCATCGACATGGAATGCATGGAATAGATAAGTGCATTAGCGCACCAGGCTGTGCTTGTAAGTGCATTCGCAGTAATATCCACAGAAGAGCTGTGTATGCTTTACATTTATCTAAAAATCTTCACAAAGATTTATTCAACATTGGCCTATCTTCCCGCTGAACCAAACGCCTATGAAATGCAGTTTGTGCCATAGGGCAAACAACAAGACCTTCTGCCTCTTCTCTCCATGTTGGAAACCTAAGTCTAACACAAGGAGATACTTAAAGGCCTGCTACATAAGCCGGAGGCTGACAGCAGGAAAACAAAGAGTAATATTTGGAAGCATTTTCTGTAACGCTTATACAGGACAATTAAGAGGCTAGACTACTTCACCAGCAGCGACGGTTGCGGAGTGCTTTAAATTGCTTTCTAAATGGGTCTATGTTACCTAATATGCGGTTTTTATGTGTGTTTCAACAACCTGAGGGAGAGATGGAGCGAGAGGGGAAAATGGCCCGAGATTGATCGCTGAGCTCCTAGTTGTAACTCTACGCCAGTCTTCGTCCCCAAACTGTTTTTTATAACATTAAAAATAGCATCCCGGTAATGGCAAACATAGGGCACTTTGCAGGACAAGTTGTGGTCAAATGTGCTGGGAAATGATAGAAGGTCAAAGATATAAGTCCACTGAAACAACCTCCTGATCTCACACGTGCTCCATTGCCCGTCTCGATCAACTGACAGCACCAGCATTCTTCAGAGAGTGAATTCTAGAAGGCTGCTTCTCTGGCAATATTTTCAAAGAACAAGTCAGTCTCAAATGAGTCATTTGGAGTTGTTGAGCAATTATCCAGTACTGACTTGGTCTGTGCCTTTTGGGTTATGAATTTGATTACACTGTGGGAGGCTGAGTATGTATATGGCAGGCTGGGAGAGACTGGGAGAAGAGGCAAAGTGTGATATGCTACAGCCCCCCAACATTTTCTGTGGGTTATGTTTCAAAATTTAGAGCAGCTCCCAAACAAACAGCAGGAATGCTGCTGAAAGAAAGAAAAAGAGAAGAAAATGATAAGATGAATAAATAGACTAGTACTTGCTTTGTTCCAACTTA